>APFE030976078.1:233269-349774 GCA_000404065.3 Pinus taeda
ATGCTCTCGCATTTTTATTTTTTCCTGTGATTTAGAATTCGTATGCAGGTAATTTTTGTACGGGGTTAAAAACTACATGCATATGTTCAGTAGTAAAGGACATTTTAACACATGATGGGCGTCAAGGAAAGAGAGGCAAATGGATTGCCACTATTTTGGAATACGATGTTGAAATAAAGCCCACAAAACTAATCAAAGGCCAAGGTTTAGCTAAATACATGGTTGAATCGAATTGTCAAACCTTAGATATAAATTTCACTAGTGCTCTAGATGATTAGGAAGAGATGGCGACTACACAGATCAGTGAAGCTTTTTTAGATTCACCTTGGTATATAATATCATATTTTTTTTACTAAATTTACAAGCTTCTCCTAGTTTATCTAGAACTAAAGGTAGATTCTTGAAAATGAAATCAATGAAATATTGTATCATAGACAATGCTTTATTTTGGAAAGATAATAGTGGCATTTTGTTAAATTGTTTATTAAAAGATGAATCTGACAAAGTTATGCAAGAATTTCATGCAGGAGATTGTGGAGGACACCTATATTTGAAAACAACTACTGATAAGATTTTAAGGGCAGGTTTTTACTAGCCCACCCTTTTTGCAGATGTCAGAAAATATGTGATCTTCTATCACAAATGCCAAATCTTTGAAGGCAAGAAGCAACTCTTACCATTACCCCTCAAACCCATCTCCATAGAAATCCCATTTCAGCAATGGGGTCTAGACTTCATTGGTGAAATTCACCCATCCTCCTCAGCCCAACATAAATGGATTTTGACAGCCACTGATTACTTTACTAAATGGATAGAAGCCATCCCTTCTAGACAAGCCACAGATTCTTTCATCATCTCATTCCTTGAAAACAATATCCTTTCAAGATTTGGATGCCCACAAAAGCTCATTACTGATAATGCAGCTGCTTTCAAATCCAAGAAAATGATAGACTTTTGTAATAGATACCACATTACCCTTGGCCATTCCATAGCCTATTACCCTCAAGGTAAGGGACTGGAAAAATCCTTAAACAAAATCCTTGTGAGTATCATCAAGAAATTGTTAGAAGATAATAAGAATACCTAGAACAAAAAGTTGGTTAATGCCTTGTGGGCAGACAGACTCACTACAAAAAAGTCAATTGGTACATCTCCTTATCAGGTATTATATGGAATGGATGTTTTTTTTCCATCCCCTTTAGGAGTACTAGTGATGAAGATGATTCAAGAGCTGCAGGTAGAATCCAATGATATCCAAAGGAGGATAAATTAGACAATACATTTGCAGCAAACCAGGGAAGAAGTCTATGCCAAATCCCAAGTGATCCAAGATAAAATCAAAAAGATTTTTGAAAAGAAAACCAAAGCTAATGATTTTTACATAGGTGAAAAAGAATTCAAATGGGATTCCAGGAGATAAGAAAAGCATAAACATGGTAAATTTGATTTCATATGGCAAGGCCCTTACATCATTTATGGTTACAGAGGTAACAATGCATTTTTCTTGAAACAATTAGATGGAACAGATCTACCAGGTGGACCAATCAATGGTAGAATGTTGAAGCATTACTTATCCCCAGATTAACATTAGTTCAGTTGTTTACTTTTCTCATTATACATAACATTGCAAAGTTTATATTGGATTGGATGATTATCTTTTGAGGTTGAAGCCCGAAGAGAAGGCTTTAAGCTTTGAAAGGTGTACCATAATATGTATGAATAAAGCAGATCACAGAGAAGCAGTTACAAGGCAAGCACTGTCAAAGTTTCAAAGGATATTGATCTTAAAGTTCTTGACATTTCACCAGGAAATTCCATCCCCATGTAGAGCCACTGTTAGGGTCCTATAATAATAGGATTCATAATTTTTTAGTTGGCTACGATTACTCTTGTAATATTGTACATACTTTTGCTTTCTACAAAATCTTTTCCAATATTAAAAATAAAAAATGTAAAGAGGGTAAGTCCTAAAAGAAAAGTCAAAGGAATAAAAGAAAAGGATATGAACCCCTCCAAAAAGAGATAAAAAAAATAGATTCTAAAAGTGATGCAAATTCAAATGCCACGACTTTTACTTTGTTTTGCAAAAATAAAATTGTGTGTGGCTTGTCAAAAATTCCACAATCCATGATGGTCAAATAGTTTAATCTAGATTCATTCATGCTTTAAATTTCATGTTGATAGTTCGAGAAGAAAGATCTAGCCAAACTGTTTAATCTTGGTAGATCAGTAGTTAGGTAGAGAATAATAATGAGCTCATCAGTTTAATCTGAGCCATTGGAAGTTATAAGGTTAGAATTAGATAGTTTGCTTATCAAAGAAAAACAAATAGAGGGTCAACAAGCCCAAATGCACCCAATGAATGAAGCGAAAATGCTAGGGCAAATAAAGGGTAGGTAAAAGAATTTTTGGAGTGCACAAGGTTGCAAGCTCAAATGCACCTTCATTATGCTTAATCCTATGCTTCATGTGTAGGAGAAACTATCAAAGGAAAGTGGACATTCGCAAAAATTGTGTATTACTTGGGGTATTTACCCTAAAGATTTCTATATGATTTTAGGCCTAAATACTAAAGCTCATTTACTAATTTCCCCTCATTTCACTCAAACCTTTACATGTCTAAATTTCCCTCCATTACCCCTTCATTACTTTTCATTCACTAATTTCCCCTTCTTGATTCCAAAGGACCCTTCCCTTTCACTTCCTCTTATTTTAACACATTCCCATTGAAAAAACTCTTTCCCATCATTTTAACCCTTTCCCCCCATGATTTAACACTTTTCCCTAGACATTAACCTTTAAAAATCAATTTCCCCTTATTAATTTCCCTTTTCCCCTTAAAAACGCACTAAAACCCCTTATCCTAAGTTATTTTCTAATCTATAGTCCCCCTTTATGTATTTAACCGCCCACGTTATAATTCCCTGACCCTCACTAAACCTTTGAATATATTTAAAACACCACATTATTTATCCTCGGGCCCCGCCAACCACACCTCGATTCAACCCTTGCAACTCCGCCACACGATAGCCCTCCAATCAAACACTCCCGGATCCGACGACCCATATCCATATCACGTGCTTCCACTGTCTGACAGTTAAAATCTCAAAAGCACACGAGATTCACGGTTTTACCCAAGCTCTCTTTATTTACATGGCATCCCCACATTATATCACGTGCTCTCAAAAAATACCGCCCTTCACTAAAAAGTGATGCGATATGCCATAAAACTGCCTCCCCGCGTAAATGGAAACCTCCCACTGTTCATTTATTAATCTCGCACCCAAATTTAACCAATGTTGGTTAAAAACCAAAAAAGCCCCCTCTTCACTCTTTTTACTTTTATTTCCTTGCACACACCTCCGCAAACCAATTCTGAACCTCGAAGCTCTGCTCAACCATTTTAACCTCACTTGCAACCAGAAGACGTGGCAGACTTCAAATTTCAAGCAACCCACATACAATTCAAGCCTCATAAACCTTCGCTGCTACCACATAACCTTGTCTGCACACCTAATCATCATTTTTCCAGGTATTCTTGAAATAACCAGAACGACCCTCTATTTAAGCTCTGCACAGTAATTATAAAAGGTTAATTAATTGAAAATAATTAAAAACTTTCCCAAACTAAAGAAACCCACTGTGCATATGAAGAAACCCTTTTCTGTAGACTATATTCACCCTTCCCACTGTTCCAGAAATTCTGAGATTACTCCTTAAGCCAGATAAACAATAATTCAATAGAATAAACCAAATTATGGCTTCCCAAAGCATTCTAAATGAGAAACCCCTGCAAACCACTCACCTGGATGTTTACCACCTCCCATTGGCTGACAAATATTTCCAAATTAAAGACAAAGTTTCCCCTAGCCATTTATTGAAAGTCCACTGCTGGAGTAAAGACAAATTCCTCAACCAAAGTGATGACATTCATCTACGGGAATCAAATTTGCCCAAATACTTGTTCCCACAGGTATACAAGTTCCCTAAAATCATCCATCTATGCCAAAACTGTTATATCCCAAGCCAAAGAGCCATAGTCTCTCCCAACCATCAGATTTTGTTTACAATAACTACATAATCAATAAACCAAATGCCATAGATCTAGCCAAACCCAAATGAAACCCCATTTTCCATTGAAAACCTACTTGAACTCTACTTGAAGCTAAACCTTCCCAAGAGGTCTCGAATATTTCACACTTTGATCCTAGATAAGTTTCATACTCCTACAGACAGTCCTCCATACTCTGCCACCATTTTTTCTGAGAGGGCCAGACAAATTGTGACCATTCTTTCTTTCATTCTTGGATATACTACTAATGAGCATGTAGATGAGCCTATACTTGCTTTTCTCTCTATTTTTTTCCCAAGCAAGCCTCCAGCTACAACCTTCAATTTTTCCCAGTCATGGCAGGCAGAATCCATGATTAATTGATCAGATTTCCAAATGAAAGAGTATTCAAATACTCTTATGTATTGTTCCACATGTTCCTATATTTCCAGTTAGACAAGTTTCCAGTCAACATCCAAAAGCTGGACACTAAGGGCCATCCTAGATCAATCATCGTTTGGACACCCTTAATCCAAAAGTATTCCATTGTTTTCAGTTACTAAGAGTTCATTGATTCCTTTGTTCATCTAGTTGTCAATATCCTAAGCAGTAGCAATCAACCTAGGATCAATGATGAGATAAAGAGATTTTTGCAGTTGTCTAAGAACAGTAGAATAGGAGAATAGTATCTATACTATGATCACACTGGAATTAGAATATATGGATGCCAACTCACTCCCTGTAAGCTGCCCAAATTTCTTCCCATGAGCATATTTGCATTAGAATATATCAGGCAGATTATAAACTTAGATGATGTGAATTTCCTATCAGATAGGAAGAAAACACAGTTCAAGATAAAAAACCAGCTTGGTCCTTTTATCTATAAAACATGCCAGAATAAGCCTCAAGAATAATCCAGTTTCTTAAATCAAAGAATAAGTATGAATTGCAGGAGCTTGGAATAGCTGACAGAACTAAGACCATACTAGAAGTGAAAAAGGTAACCACCAAGAGGAACCTGTTGCCAAAACTTGAGGACAAGTGCTAAACAATGGAGCTGGCAATAGGCAGGTTCATGGTGAAATTTGACGCTTTAAGGCAGAAAGGTCTACCTAATCCACTGGTGATTAATGACAGGTTGATGCCACATGAATATTATGATAAGAGAATCAGAGAAGTGGCAAAGGAACAAGCGAGCAATTCCTCTATGAAAGGGATCCCTAGAGGAAAAGTCCTTAACGAGGTTTTTGAGAACCTATTTTACCTTTAACATGAGGTAAAACATATTTTTGTAAACAAGCCCACCTTTGCAAAATATACATAAACTGATGAAGTCTATGAGAGAATGATAAATATTAAATTACCAGATGCAGAGACTTGGGAAAAACTTAATGATTTACTATATAAGGGCAAGGTAAATAGTGAATACATTCCAGTAAAAGAAAAACAACAGATCAGCTAAGTCAATGAGTATTAAATGAAAAATAGGGTTTAAATATGAAAGAATATTAGTCAAAGGTAGAGTAAAAGGAGATCTAGTGTAAAGCAACAAAAAAGGAGAGAAAGCAGTGAAAGATCAAAGCATAAAACAACAAAAGCAGTAAAAGATGGGACAACTAGCCTTTTACTTTCCTAGGTGTCTCTATCTTCTTACATGAAGATATTTATTTTCCTTGAATAATTCCTAAAACAGTTTAGGATATTTTGTAACTATTTTTGTATAAATACTTCATAATTCGAAGTATACAGGGGTGGATTGCTAAACATTTCTATAGTTACATTGATCTGAAAACCTGAGGGTTTATTGTAAAAATTTTCAAGTCAGCAGATTGGATTGAGTAATAAACGCATTGCATTATAGAATTCATGTGTTGGGCCACTTCAGTGAAGTATCTTTCATTTGTCAAATTTTTATTTTCTTAAGTATTTCACAAACGTACATGTGTTTCCAGTTTGAATGAAATAACTGGAATTTTACTTCAGAAATTGTTTAAGTACACTCTGTCTTGAATAGTTATTCATTTTAATGTTTTCTTCTGATATTCAGACTAGGGAATTCTTATTTTCTCCCTAGTTTCAATTGACCTCTTTTATTTCTCTCATTATCCGGTTTGAGGAATCCTTGATTGCTCCTTAACCCCGATTGAATAACCACTTCACCATCCAGCCTAAAAGATCTGAATTGACTCAGCTACCTTGCCTTGTGAACACTATCTTTAGATCTTAATTCAGTCTTGTTTTCTTGACATTTGGAATCCATGGCCCAATGGCAAAAAGACACTTTTCTATGCATTTGAATAAGTGATTCCACCACCCAATCAAATCAAAACCCAATCAAGCTTAAATAACTAGCCTAAAATCAATTAACTCAACAAAGTTAAATCATAAAGAGAGAGCCCTCTCTAAGCATTAGGAAGGCTAGATCCTGATCTCAAAAGTAGGTTTGTAGTTACCTCTATTATTTCTTTCATGACAACCTTAGGGAAATTTTAGAGTGATAACAACTCCCACACTTACCCTCGTCACTCCACCTCACCCACCTTTTTCCATGTCACCTTCCTCACTAATCGCCACGTGATCTAGCCATACCCTTTTGTATCCATTATCTTAATTGCATTTTTTCCTCTATTTCATTTATAAAACAAAAATTTTGCTCATTTATTTATTTTATCTGCCACTTTTACTCTAGTTGCAGCTCTCGTGGATAATTCACTCTATTACCAATTACCTATGAATTACTAGGTATTTAGTGCCTTGAACCCCTTCTTGATTTTCAAACATAAATATGAAAATGACTAAGAAAGCCACCTTATCTATTTCTTTGACCCATATACCCCTCATGGACATGGAACATGATATTTTTGACCCTATTCATCCAATTAACTTAATAGAAATACGTCATAATACAAGTAATTGTCAGTCTTGCTTTACAAGTAATTGTGAGAATTTTGGGAAAGAATGAAACCTTAGTAGTATTGCCAAGATTTAGGTTTGTTACCTTTAATGATACAACCTGATGTTATACTCGACCTTCCTACATTTTGGAAACATTTAATTAACTCACAAATCCTCAATTTTAGTATTGTTGGGTGTTTTAGGTTTCCTTCCTTGTTGGTGTACCTCTTCTTGTATCTCCATGTCGACCAATTTATGGACCTGGGTTTGAATGTTATGGATGTAAATAAGTAGAAGCAAACACTGGTAAATTGGACTAATCTAGTAAGGAGAAAACAAAACAATGAAGGGTTTTCTTATTACATTGCATATTTCATGTCAATTGTGTATAAAATTATCAATAATTCTTCCCCTCAAAGAATTTTACATAAGGCTCAATCTTTGTTACAAATGAGCAAAGATCTGAAAGTTAGAGACTGGTCCTTATTTGAGTAATATGTAGAATTCATATTTTATGGAGCAGAAATCCTACCATATAGGCTTTCTTCTTTTGTGCCTATGAGGATATTTGCATTAGAATTCATCAGACAAAGCTTGAATGTGGATCATCTAGACTTTGTTCGAGCTAGCAAAAGGATTTTTGTTCAAATTACTAAGGACTATTGGCCCATTTATTGTGAATAATAGACAAGAAGAAGAGGAGGCTAAGAAGATGTTGCATGTAATGAATTTTCAATTGGGGGAAAAATAGCACTATGATCCACACTAGGTAATTTCAAGGAAGAGATTAGAGATTTCATGTGTCACTTATATCCATGAACCAAAGCCTAAACTTGAGAAATTGGCAAATGGTGGCTTGGTAGAAACAAAAAAAAACCTGGAGGTAGAAACCCCTCTCTCCACCAAAAAGGAGCTAAAAATAAGGGTTATTGATGTCATTGATCTTGATGGAGATAATACTCGGGCAGTAAGAAGGTGAGAACAAAAGGATGTGAAAAAAAATTGAAAAACTCATGGAAAGAACTTCCAGTGAAGTTGGTTTTCAATTGCAGCTAGGGGGAATGAAGTGTGCACCATCCACTCTCCTATATGCCTATGCAAGTTTATCTTGTCTAGAAATGGAATATATTTTGTGTTCACAGATAAAATGATTGTCCTAAAATCTATTCTAGAAGAAATAGATTGGGAAACACTATGAGTAAAGGAAAATATCATTTGGCTCCCTTCGAAATCCATTGTTGAAAGAATTTTGGTTTGTTAACCATAAATGGGTTAAGCTTCCAATTGGGTGATGACATTGGCACATTTGGCCAGAACGATGATTGATTATCTAAATGAAAAATCCTCACAAGAACTAAGGGAAATATATATTATAGATAGAATAATCGTGGTCTCATAGATCACCAAGATGGTGTAGAAAAACATGCACAACAAGCATGTAGAGAGTAGGATGTTGGGGGTCATAGAATTAGTGGAAAATTTTAATTCTAATTATGACAATCAAGGAAGCCTCCTTCCTTAGGAACAATATGAAACATTGCTGGTGGAGGCAAAGAGTAAAATTGATTCTCCTCATGAGAGAACAACAATTTTAAAAGGAGAAACATTTGGAAATTATTTGTAGAGATATTTCTAGGGTCCATGGTTAGTCAAAACATTGTTCAATGAGAAGCCAACATACACCAAGGTATCTAATCTAAGAATGGCTTACAATAGAATGATGTAGTGCCCACTTCCTGACTTGAATTTGTGGAAAAAATGCAAGAGTTTGATTTCACCAATGAAGGTTCTAGTTGTGGAACCCAAAGTTTCATCAAGTGAGCTTGAATTTGCACAAGAGTCCCAAGTCATCGAATGATTATTTTACATAGTTCCAATTTTTGGAAAATGTCTCATTTTTGTAATTCAAAAATTAGAAATAGTTTAGTCTTTTAATTTTCATAAGGACCAAATAGTTAAGAAGTGGTTTTGACAATTAACAATTTTTATAATTTTTTCCAATGTAATAATTTCTTTAAAAAAGACATGAAGGAACCAATTTTGGGGTTTCGAATTTTGGCCTCACGGAGACAATTTTGTTGTGTAATGTACAAGATTTTCTTGGAGAAGTAATGAAGTTTTAGGATGATTCCAACTAATTGTTGAGTATGACATTTTTTTGCATGTCTTTCTGTAAGTCATTTATGTGTAATAATTCACTGGAAAACATGTAATGAAATTGCTAGTTTCAACAAATTTATTTCTGCTTTAAATAGTTGACAGTACCTGTGAATATTTATTAAAAGTAACCTTAAACTACACTCCACCATTTCCAACATTTCTTTTCTTCAATCTTCCATGATTTCAACTAAGATTTGGTGTAAAAGATTCTTTTCTTTCAACCTTTTACATTGATTCTTCCTTTTTATTTCCTCTTTAATCATACTACAACTTCAGTAAGTCATTTCACAGATAGCTTTCCATTTTGGGAGGGTTTTCTCCTTTCTCCAAGAGCCATAAATACATTACATGTTTTAAGAAATATCTCTGTGAAATCATGTACAAAATTATAAAACAAGGAATTTTTACCTATTCTACATAGATTTCCTAGGCACTGACCTCCTTTCAGCTATAGGTTGTCCCTAGGGTAACAATATCTTTTTGCACCATTGTCGGGAATTTATAGAGAACGAAGTTATTTTTCCTTAGGTTCTTCTTTGAAACCATTTATTTTTTTGGTGAATAAATAAAGTGTGTTGGATATATTTTCTAACTAAGTGGGGAATTATTAAACAACAACCCTAGCTTATAGAATACCACATGCTTGGTCAGACACTTCCCAAAAAACAACTCCAGCCCTATCTAATCCAGAAAAGCTTGTTTCAAGAAGGGCTTGGAGAGAAAAATAACCTCCCAAAAACCCAAGTCCTACTCTATCTTCCCTTGGATCTTCCAATTCTTTTTACCAGAATATTAAAACAAGTCACCCAGAAGTAGTTTTAAGAAACTTGGAATTTCATAAGGGAATTTCCCTCCTCATTTTCCTTTTCCAAAACCTACTCTTGAAAAAAATTCTTTTGAATTTGTTTCTTTTTCTTTCCCCATTTTGTTAGAAGTTGAAGAGATAAAAACTGTAGATACTTCTGTCTCATATCAGTCCATTGCTGCAATTTCTCAACTTGTTCCAATATCTATAGTCCATCCAACCTCTACTTCTTTTCAAATAGAGAATCTTAGCCCTCTTCCAAAACAAAATAGGGAATATTTCCAGTCTTCCAAGTTTTCTACTCAATAGATACACTCCTTTTAATTTACCTCAACCTATGAATGTGATTCCTTAATATTATCTGAAGTTGTTGTGTAGATTCAAAGGAGAGGATGAAATTACAACATAAAAGAATGTGGCTACGTTTTGTGCTTTTTCAAAGAATCTAAATGTTAAATATATGGATGTTTGGATGATATTTTGTTTTACAAACTTTGGATGGAGAATCTATAAAATGGTTCAAAACTCTCCTAGAAAACTCAATCAATACCTAGGAAGAGTTAGAGAATGGTTTTATACAGGGATTGGCAGAGAAAATAGATCATGGTTATTTTCTAACAGAATTTAATGCCATTAAAATGAAGCTAAATGAAGAAGTTGCAAAGTTCATTATGAGGTTTAACAAACTTTATAACAATCTTCCAACATAAGGTAAGCCTCCTCCTATAGTAGCTAAGGTGGTTTTTGCAGGAGCTTTTGAACCAGATTTTTATTTACCTTAAGTGAAAGAAGATCTCCCACTTTTGACCAGATTCAAATGGATGCCTTTGAGATTAAGGCCAATTTATATGTAGATGGAAAATTGAAATAAAAAATGATCACACTGATAAGAAAAAAGTAAAAGAAGAGGCCGAATATCCAATTGACAAAAATATTGATAGTAGTAGACGTTGGACAAGATGACTAAGGTCATCAGGAATTTATCAAATAAGTTGGTGAAAACCGAGTTGGAGAATAAAAAACCATTTAGGAAGATTCAACAAGCATAAAATAGAAATTTTAATCCTCAGTTTAGAAGACACTCTTTGCAAATGATGTAAAGGGAGAGGAAGGATCAACAAGATGAACCAGAGGAAGCACTAGAAGAGACTTTGAAGTTTAAGGAAAATTAACATTCTACCTTATCATAATAAAAAGAAGGGGAAGAAATGTGTGAGGAGAATGTTGATTTAGATCCTCAGGTTACTCTAGACAAGGGAGAACTTGATTATTATTGTAGAATATTTTCATATATGATGCAAGCTTAATTTCATAAGAAATATGATCTAAGATCAACGAAGAGATCAGGAACTCGGGACTAGAATGAGGAGCAGCTCCAGCAACATGTTCCAAAAGCTTATGATAAGGGAAAACAACTAGTTTAGACTATTCGAGTCTAGCAAGGGGAGTCCTCCAAAATCCAAGAAGTCAAAATCAATCAAGAAAGACAAACAAATCAGACTGCTCAATGTCAATAGAAGGTTTAAGAAGATAAAATAATATAAGAGAAAGAAAAAGAAGATAAAAATGTGCACTCTTTGAATTTTGACAAGGAATTGGAGAAAGTGAAGATTCTTGTCCCATTGGCTAAGCTAGCAAAACAACCTACTTATACGAAGAAAATTACATATTTTATCAATTTATCACAAGTTTTTGCCAACCCATATACAATCCATCTACAAGAAGAAAGGCCACTGGTGATTTTTGGTCCTCATGTGGAGTAACAAGACTCAATCACACCCCCTTTTTATGTGAGCATCCTAATTAAGGATCTCATGTTACACAACTGCATGATTGACTTAGGGGCCTCTCATAATTTGATGCCCCTTTAGGTTATGAAGAAACTACATTTACAAATAACTAAACCATATAAATGTTTATATTCTTTTGACTCAAAGAGGCTAACGTGTGTTGGCTTGATAAAGGATCTGATGGTTTCTCTAAAACAAATATTAGTCAGGAGAATTGTGACGGATGTAGTGGTTGCAAACATCCCAACAAGATTTGGAATGTTTCTTTCCAGATCTTGGGGCATGAATCTGGGATGAGTTCTAAAGTTAGATTTCACATATGCCATAATCCCAATATTTGGTGCAGAGGAAAGGAGACTATATTAGGAACCAATATTTATTAAGACAATCATTAAAGGGGGGAAGTTCAAATAATTCCCTAATAATAGCTAGGACAAAGATTTTTCATGTTTTATGTTGGAAGGTAAAGATGAAATTGTCGAGGACACTCAGGTAAAAATTTCTTGAGAAATTCAAAAGCAAGAAGTGGTGCAAAATTCTATTTGGAAATTATTTTTTGATGGTGCATATTCAGAGGGAAATGGTGCAGGGGTTTTACTGCTTTCCCCAAAGGGTGAAATGATCCATCTTTCATACAAATTGGAATTTGATTCCAAAAATAATCTCACAGAATATGAAGATCCGATTCTTGGCTTACAGGTGGCTAGGAATATGAAGTTTGACTGTTTATCTGTGTTTGGAGATTCAGAATTAGCGGTGAAGCATATAAGAGGTCAATGCCAAACAAAGCACCCAAGGCTAAAAGCCTATCATAATGAATTCTAGGACTTAATTGACAACTTATTCTCAACATTCAATATTCATTTTTTTCTAAGGGAAAATAACAGATTGGATGACTCACTTGCAGTGGTAGCAAGTCCCTTTAAACCTCCACAAAATCCTAAATTAAGATATGAAGTTGAAATAATTAGATGCATGCCTTCTAATTACCTGACAATGTAAAATAATGATGTATATTTGAGAACGAGGAGTGGATTAAAATATTTCTAGAGGTATTTGGAGATTTTTCTTCTTCAGAAATTGATCAATAAGAAGAAGGTGAGAATGTTGAAGAAGAATAAGAAGTTGAAGACGATTTACCTTGGAAGGATTCTATTGTAGACCATAAAATTGTGCAGCTCAAGGGAAAGACGATTCCAAAAGGTTTGGTTCCTTTGGAGAGACTATTTGAAGAAAATGATATTACTGTGAATGTTACTAAGCATAATTTGGAAGATGACATTGAGGATTGCAATATTGGCACTAAGCAACAACCTAAGCTTATAAAACTAGTAAAGGGAATATCAAAAGATTACAAACAAAGGTATGTAATCTGTTTAAAAAGTATTATGATATATTTTCTTGGTCTTATGAAGACTTAAAAACATACAAAAAAGATATTATACAACCTACAATTCCATTAAAATTAGGAGTAAAACCATACAAACAAAAGCTTAGATAGAGTAACCCTCTATTGCTCCCTTCAATTCAAAAATAAGTTAAGAAATTGCTTCAGGCTAAAATTATTATGCCATTAAGATATTCGGATTGGGTAGAAAATATGGTACCTATGAGGGAAAAGAATGGGAAAATCAGACTTTGAGTGGACTTCCAGAATACTAACATGGCATCATTAAAGGATGACTACCCTCTTCCCAATATGGATCACATTCTACAGAAAGTTGTACGATCTTCAAGGTTATCGACGATTGATGGGGTTTTTGAATATAACCAAAAAATTGTTCATCCATATGATCAAAAGAAGACAACCTTACAAACACCACGGGGCACTTATATGTATGCTAAGATGCCTTTTGGTTTGATAAATGCTTGAGCAACCTTCCAAAGAGCTATGGATATAGCCTTTGTTTGAGAAAAAAGATAAGTTTATGGTTATTTACCTAGATGATATAACAATCTTTTCTAAATCATATGATGAAAATTTGGAACATTTGCAACAGAATTTTGAGAAGTGTAGAAGGTATGTGCTATCCCTGAATCCTAAAATTTACATTTTACTCTGAGAGAAAGAAAATTATTGTGGAATATCATGTCAAAATAAGGAGTTAAAATTGATCCAGAACATGTGGAAGAAATCAGTAATATGCCTTTACCCAGAAATAAGAAGGAAATACAAATTTTCTTGGGAAGAATAATTTTGTTAGGTCCCTATACATAATCCCTTATTGTTATTAGTGCAACCCCATTATTATATTGTTGTGCCCATGTAGTCCCCATATTGTTATTATTGTGCACCATAGAAGCCCATTATTTTTATTGTTGTGCCCTTACATTATTATTGTTATGTCGAATCTGATTATATTATGACCCCTCAGACTCCTATATATAGAAAGGAGGTCTTGTCATTTGTATCATCCAAGAATTTTTCATTTGTGTAATGTAAAGGAGGTTTCCCCCTCAAAGAGGTTGGTTTCTAAGGCATTGATATTTCTTTTCTATCTTTTTGTGAGCTAGTTTCATAACATTTGGTATCAGAGCTTTGGATTCTAGGGTTTCGCTGCTCCAAACAGGTCATCATGTAATTTTCACTATATATATTTTCTGCGATGTTTCAAAAGCTAAAACAACAACACATTTTACCCGAAATCTCTCTGAACATCAGTTCCAAATTGCAGATCTTGTCTCACTATATTTTCAGAGATATGATCTGAGGAAGTTAGTGTTTTCGCAAGCTCCATAATTCCATCACAAACATGTCACCGTGGCCTTTTCACTATAATTATTTTTCTGCGAAGGTTCAGACTCTGAAATTAAAATCCATTTGAGTAGAAATCTTGATGAAGCTTGGGTCTGAATTTAAGAGCTTGTTTTGCTATATGTTCAAAGATATGTACAAGACATTTATGGTTTTCGCAGGCTTCCGAATTACATCCCAAATAGGTGACCTTGGGAAAATAGTCATAACTATCTCTCTGAGCATCAGATTGAGAAGTTGTAAGAAGTTACAGAAAGAAAATGGAATATATTTTTACGTGTATCAGCTTTAGGTCCTAAGGTAAAAACTGTGACATGTGGCATATCGTACAATTTTGCTCTACCGAAAAAGTATATAATCGGGTCATCTTGGGAGATTGGGCTTAGTTCTTTCTTGGAGAATCCAATTTCGATCAGACTGGTGGCATTGGAAAGAGGACACAGAGGGTTATTGTAGGTTGTGATTTTAGAATTTGGAGATTTGAAACTATAAAGTTACATTCATTTCAATATCGAGCTCCTAAAATCAAGAAAAAGGGATATGAGGAAGTTAGATGGCAAGGATCTGGTAACATGGATACTACAGATGGATCAATATTTTGATCTACATGATGTGAAAATGTTACAAAAGGTATGTATTGCATGTTTATATTTAGAACCAAATCATTTTGTGTGGTATAGAGGGCTTTGTTCTCATAAAACGCTTGTTACCTTGTCAATTTTCACAAAAGAAATGATAGCACATTATGAGGAGACAAAGGGCAAAACCTTCTTTAGCGAATTGATAAATCTAAAAAAAATGGTTTAATGGAATAACACATTGAGGAATTCCAAAATTTGAATGTAAGGGTAAATGATATTCTAGAGAAGCAGAGAATTGATTTCTTCATAGGGACTTTAAAGGATAACATCCAACATGAGGTTCGCCTTTGGGAACCTGATTCATTGGAGAAGGCATACAGGTTGGCAAGAAAAGTGGAAAGAAAAATCATGGCAACAAGGAAGTCTACCACTCACAACTATAAAGATGGAAGTGTTGTTTCTCCTAGCCTTCCGCAACCTACAAGGTTGACACCACAACAATTGGAAGAAAAAAGAGCAAAAGGGCTTTGTTGCAATTATGATAGAAAATACATTAAATGTCATAAGTGTGCTGAGAAGAAATTATTTCACATAGATTGTGAAGAGGAATAAGAAAAGGATAAATAAACGTCAAAAGAAGAGGATATACACCAGGAACCAACCGTAGAGAAAGAAGGAATGAATTCAAGCATCTATTGTATGCATTGGCAAGAATTACCACTCCTCAAAATCTCAAGATAGAAGGACATATCAAGAAGAAGAAGGTTCAAGCAGTGAAATATCAATAAGAAAAGGATCAGGAAACATCAAAAGAAAAGGATACTCACCAGGAACCAACCCCAGAGAAAGAATAAATGAATCTGACCATATCTTGTAATGCATTAGTAGGAATTACCACTCCTCAAATTCTCAAGATAGAAGGACATATCAAGAAGAAAAGGGTTCAAGCAATGAAAGATCACATTGAGCATCAACTACAAGTTCTCCAAATTTTAATGAATAACCTCATTTTGGCACAGAATCAAATGAAACAATAGGCAGATCAATATCAAGGTGAAATAAATTTTGATGCAGGTGACTGGGTATTTCTACAACTACAACCATACGAAAAAGTGTCCTTCAAGCAAGCTAATAAGGATAATAAATTATCACCAAAGTATTATGGTTTGTACAAGGTGTTACAAAATTGGTACTCTGACATAAAAATTGGAACTTCCTGCATCTTCCCGAGTGCCCCCAATTTTCTATGTTTCAGGATTAAAGAAGGTTATAGGTGACAAGCTCCCAGTTCAAACAATATTGTTGGAACTTGATGAGGAATGAAAAATCATATTGGAACTTGAAGCAGTCACGGAAACAAGAACCCAACATCTACGAAATCGATCAATTTCAGAGAATCTCATCAAGTTGAAGAACTTACCCACTGAAGATTCCACATGGGAGGACAATACTTTTTGAAGAAGAGGGGAATGTTAGGTCCCTATAGTACTAGTGTAACTCCTTATTGTTATTAGTGAAACCCCCTTATTATATTGTTGTGCCCATGTAGTCCCCATATTGTTATTATTGTGCCACATAGAAGCCCACTATTATTATTGTTGTGCCCTTACATTATTATTTTTATGTCGGATCAGATTATATTATGACCCCTTAGAATCCTATATACAGAAAGGAGGTCTTGTCATTTGTATCATCCAAGAATTGTTCATTTCTGTAATGTAAAGGAGGTTCCCCCCTTGAAGAGGCTGATTTCTAAGGCGTTAATCTTTCTTTTCTATATTTTTGTGAGCTAGTTTCATAACATTTTTTTCTTAGGAGATTTATTCCAAACCATGCATAAGTTATAAAGGAAATTATTGACATGTTGAAGAAGGATATAGAAGTTAGGTGGATTCAAGCATCCAAATAATCTTTTTCAAGGATTAAGAAGGATTTTGGAAAAGCTCTTGTTTTCGTAAGTCCTAATTATGAAAAGACTTTTTAGTTTTTTTCTTTTGCATCTCCTACTACAATTGCAACAATGCTTTTGCAAAAGAATGAAGAAAATAAAGAGAAACCCGTGGGATTATTTATGTTGATAAATCTATGGCATCAATAGTTAGGTGATTTCTCTTCAATTAGTAACTGCTGAGTGCTCTTTACAACTTTAGATTAGGATCTTATTTACTTAAGTTATTAATGTTCTTCTTCATCAAACAACTACCAATGCATGAATATAAATAGATAAGAGACACATAATATAGGATATGAGGTAGGGCCAAAACCTGTCACTCGTCAAGAGGAAAACCCACACAAATTCTTCTTATAGATATTCTAATTAACGAATACCAAGACTAAGATCCTTGACCTATTAGCCACTCCAAGTTCAAGACACTAGTTTGCTTGACTATCAACCCTCTACTCCTCTCTTCCTCTTGATGCCTCTTCCACTTTGACCTTCTTAACAGTAAGACTACATCACTGAGACATTCACGAGATCTTATAACTTGAAGGAGTACCGATACCTCATGGACGGTAATGATACCCAAATTGTAATATCACTGAGATTGTTAATGAGATGTGAACGAGACTATGGTGAGACTTCATCACTTGCAAACTCTTGTTGTAGTAGCACCAAAGATAAAAACCCTTGTCACTACAATATCAAAATACTTGTCATTGCAATCTGAACTTGTTTCTCTTTGTTGTCATTGTAATTGTCACCTGAATTTCAGAGATAGACTGAACTCCTTGAATGTGAGATAAAACCAAACTAATATCTTTAATCATGTACCCTATTTGAGCTTCTTCACCAAATCGTACAGATATTCGATCCTGCCTCTACATTAGGCTACCCAAAATCTCAGAGAGATCTGAACTTCTCTCCAACTATCCACCCGAAAAAATTAGAGAGATGGACAAAATTTTGTCTCTATGGAATAGACTGAGGTGCCCATATATAGTATTATCCTATGAATATAATCTGACTTGTTCATATGAAGGTTTGTGTCTCCAAATAAAATGAGATGACATGAGATCTATACTTCATCTTGAAGCTAACTAGAAGAGGAGTAACATGTGCTTGTCTTAGAGGGCTATTAGACAATCCTATAGACTTAAATACATTCGTAACATGACCAAGAAGGGTTCTACAAACATGACATTGACTCTATATGAATTTTATGACAAATCCTAATGGCTCTCAATGGGAGCCATCTAAAATAAAATCTCTTTCTCATGAAACCCATGAGTCAAGCATATAATCATTTTATTTTTATTCTTTACATGAATTACATAAAAATCATAATTACATGTCATTATGAAGATCGAACCTAATTAAATTTTCAACACTCCCTCTTAACTAGTGAGATATTCATAATGGTACTTGGTCATTCTAAACCTGAAGAATTTCTCATAAGAAGAAGCAGATTGGTAACCCATTTGTTTAGCATCATATCAACCAACGTTGTTATATAGCAAGGCCTTAACTAACAAATCTATATCTCCACAAGATATAAGCTCAATTCTGGTAAGAACAATTATTTATAGACACCCTCATCACTGTCTCTCCAGGAACATACCCCACAGTGGTTCTCAAGTTTTGTTCCATCAAGACTATTCTTATCTTGGACTCCCCAATCCTCAAAGAATGTTGATCCTCTATGAATACTCTTATCTTGGATGCCATAGCTCATCCTCAAAGAGCATAAGATGCAAAATGATTACCCAATCCTCCATTATTTCTTCCTAGGTGAAAACCAAAATGATTTGTCTACCTCTCCCTCTCAATTAGGGAGGAAATATCTATTCCAACAAAGGAATGTACTCATTCTTACAGAAGGAATGTACCTAAGCTCCCACTTGGCTTAAGAATTCTAATTTTCTTCCAAGTAAGAAACTTGTTTCTAGGATCCCTCTTAATTAGGGACCTATAAAAACCCCTCAGGTGGAGATGATGGGACAACCAGTTGCTAGACGAAATCCTTCCTTCAATGTCATGAATTTATTTGTCACAAAGTCTTCATATTTTGGGACTTATTCATAGGGTACATACCATCCATGAGTTAGCCATTTCATCATTCCTTTCATTAAAAAGTGATCCATCGGTTTACATCTAGTCTTGCTTCATGTCATGTTGCCTTATTCATGATATTTTCTGGAAGGATCTTACATCCTTCTATATGGTCCTCTTGGAAGACATTCACAGTTCTTCGCTTCGCAGTCTTGCATAATCCCATCCAGATATTTGTTCAAAAATAAGAAATGAACACTTAAATAAAAATTACCTTTCTGATGGTCTTTCATCATGACATATTCCAATTTGCATCCACATCTTGCATACATATTGACATATCTCCCAAATATATCCATTGTCAAGGGTCTCCATATTTTTCAAACTTCTATTAGAGTTTTCATATATTTCATGGATATATCCTAGTCAGATATTCTTGGTCTTCGGGATGTTGATTGCCTTTACCATTGTTTCATATCTCATGATATCTTCCTTCCTTTCTTCACACATTTTATTCCCAGGAACTTCCAATCACAGTTCCTCAAATTACTGTCAACTACCTCATTTTCATATGAGAACATATTATGTTGATTTCATCTAGTGTGACCTTATACCTTCCCACATCCTTTCAAAGGAGGAGATTTCTTTTCGTTGATCATTCTTCTCAATATAGATCAGTGATCCCTATTTCCTGCAACCATACGACATGGATTTTATAGTATTGAATACAAGCATACATACCTCATTTACCTTTAGATCATCTAGGCCTCTTTCAACAACCTCCTTGATTGAAAAGATATTCAATCCCTTGATCTTCTTCATCTTCAGTGTCATCATACTCTTCCCATGAATTCCACAAGTTGGCGTTGATGAAACACTTGCTTCCTCTCTAGATTGGTGAACCTTTCGATGAAGATTCCATCAGAGAATATTGAGGATCTTGCATATCCCCATCCAAAAGATATTACATTTTTATGTATGATGAGCCTTGTCCTAGATGACTTCTTCATTTCCTTAATTTTCCAATGAGGTTCCCAAGAGTTGTATCCTTCATATTTGACTGCCATAGATTTTGTTCCAACTGTCCTTCATGTTTCCCTATCGAGAGTCACAAGCTCTAGCTTATAATTATTTTCCTTTTTTTTGGACTTCCTTCTTTTCATCTTCCTCCATTTCTTTGGTGAAATGGGCTTCTTCTTTATCTTTCCTGATAGTGCCCTTCTTGAGATACGACAATCTTTCCAGTAATGTTCATAGCATTGAATCTTATCTATGTTCTTCTTTATTTCTGAAAAATGTTTGAGCACTTTTTCCCTCAACCTGTATTCTCCTATATTTCATAGGAACCACAAGTTCTTGAATGTGATATCTTTCTTATTGTCACATACATTTGTTACCTTGTTCACCATTTAGTGAATTTTCAGCAAAAGAGATCATTTCCTTATCCAAAATCATCTCTCCAAGATCTTGTAGTTGAGATCTTACGAAGATATCCCTTCATCCTTTTATACCTTAAATTTGTTTTAGATCCTATCTAAGTGATATGACCTTTCTTATCATATCTTTAGAGAATAGTTCTTCTAGATTATCATATATCTCTTTAATATCTCCAATTCTGCTTTATGAGGGGACCTTTGATTGATTTCATAAGAATCCCTTGATCCCTTTCATCCATTTATATGTATTTAGAGGAGATTTTTCCATTGATATGATCAATGACTTCACTTTCTTCAAGGACTATGTCTATCCTCCTTTTACATGCATGGAACCTTGATGACCCAACCAACTTATAGATCTCCTTGCAAAACAAAGTCATTTTATTAGATTTAGATTATAGAATGAAATATACTTACTTGACAAGTGAAGATGAAATATTGAACTTTATCCATTTGATGGTGATTGATGAACATGTACTAGTTCCCTTTTGGATGATCCTCTTTCAAATGAAATCCCTTCTTTAATAAAAGGAGATTGCCCCTTTTATGATGACAACGCCTTTTGATCTAGTTGCCTTTGTTGATGGTGATTGATGAGGATATATTAATGCTTCCTCAAATGATCTTCTTTAAGGATAAGAGGAGGGGCCCTTGCTTGAATGAGAGGGAACTTTCCTTATAGCCTTTTGAATATGATGACAATGCCTTTAGCCTTCTTTTCCTTCAAGATACTTCGCTTTCTCGATGGTGAATGAGTGAAGATAAAAAAATTCTTCTATGGTTTCAACTTTCTCCAAGATTATGTGATCTTAGTCCTATAAATGCTTTTCTTAGATGTATATACTTTTGGATACCTTGCATTGTAGATCTCTTCAACTTGATGAGGTTATTTTTGGTTTTTAATGATGACTTAGAGGATCCAAAACTTTTACTGGTGCAGACTTATTCTTCAATCTAGGGTTTGATGTAGATCTAAACTTCACTTTGATATCATTCAACTTGCTTTGATTCCTTTCTTGAAATTCGATCCTTGAGTATCTCTTTGATTATATGCCCTTTTTCTTGACTTAGTCACCTTAGATCTGATACCATTAGAAATATAGGGCATTAATAGTTAGGTGATTTCTCTTAAATTAGTAACTACTTGTGAGTGTTTTTTAGAAATTTAGATTAGGATATTCTTTACTTAAGTTATGAATGTTATTCTTCATCAAATAACTACCAATGCAAGAACATAAATAAAAAAGAGACATGGAATGTAGGCTATGATCCAGGGCCAAAACCTCTCACTCTTTGAGAGGAAAACCCGCATAAATTATTCTTATAGATATTCCAATTGACGAATACCAAGACTAAGACCCTTGACCTATTATCCACTCCAAGATCAAGACACTAGTTTTCTTGACTATCAACCCTCTACTCCTCTTTTCCTCTTGATTCCCCTTCCACTTTGACCTTCCTAACATTGAGACTACATCATTGAGACATTCATGAGATCTTATCACTTGAAGGAGTACCGAGACCTCATGGACTATAATGATATCCAAAATGGAATATTACCGAGGTTGTGATTGAGATTCCACCAAGACTGTGGTGAGACTTCATCACTTGCAAACTCTTGTTGTAGTAGCATCTAAGATAAGAAACCATTGTCACTGCAGTACCAAGATACTTGTCACTGTAATCCAAACTTGTTTCTCTTTCTTGTCATTGTAATTGTCACCCGAATTTCAGAGATGGACCAAACTCCTTGAATGTGAGATAACACCAAATTGATCTCAAAATCATGTACCCTATCCAAGTTTCTTCACCAAACCCTAGAGATATCTGAACTTTCCTCTACATTAGGCCACCTGAAATCTCAGAGAGATCTGAACTTCTCCCCAACTGTCCACCCGAAAAACTCATAGAGATGTCTGAAATTATGTCTCTGTGGAATATGTCAAGGTGCATATTTATAGTAGTCTCCTATGAATATAAGATGACCTATTCATATGAAGGGTTGTGTCTCCAAATACGGTGAGCAGACAATAGATCTATACCTCATCTTGAAGCCGACTAGCAAAGGAGCAACATGTGCTTGTCTTGGAGACCTATTAGGCAATCCTATAGACTTAAATAAATTTGTAACATGCCCATGAAGGGTTCTTAATACATGACATTGACTCTATATGACTTTTATGACAAATCCCGAAGGCTCTCAATGGGAGCCATCTAAAAATAAAATCTCTTGCTCATGAAACCCATGAAGAAAGCATATAATAATTTTGTTTTTCTTCTTTATATGAATTACATAAAAATCATAATTACATGTCACGATGAAGACTGAACCTAGTTACCTTTTTCAACATTTTAGTTAGGTGCTAAGGGATGCAGAGCTAAAATATAATATTTTAGAAAATAAAGCATATGCCCTTGTCAAAATGCTGAAGGAATTTATGACATATATTTTACAATCAAATATTAGTGCATATGTACCTAATACAACATTCAAAGATGTACTGGCAAAGGGGGACAATGAAGGAAGAAGAGGAAAATGGATAGCAAAGATAGAAGAGTATGATATGGATACTAAGCCAACTAAGTTAATCAAGGGACATGGATTAGCCAAGGTATTAACAGAAGCTAATTAATAAGCAATGGGAATAAACTTGTTGGTTGAGATTTCTGAACCGAATGAAGTTGATGGAGAAAGTAAATCCAATAAGCATGATAATATAATTGCTTACATTAGAGGAAATTTCAGCCTAAAAGTGGCCTCCTAAGGAAAAAAATAAAATAATAGTCAAAATAATAAAATAAGAGTTATGAATTTGGAGGGAAAAGAAGATTTTTTTTAATTGTATTTTTGGCTTATCTCCTTATACATTTACTCAAATTGCAAGTGTAGATACCCATTGGATGCATAATTAAATTCCACATCCAATGAGTTGATGCATACTTTTGAGAAGACCCATATCGATAAAAAATAAAGATACATTAAAAAATTGTGTTGAACATGTGTTTTTAATGTATCTTCATTTTATATCAATGCGAGTCTTCTCAAATGTATGCATAAAGGGTACTTGTTGGATGTGGAATTTAATTCCACATCGAACAAGTGTCTACACTTCAAATTTCAGTAAACATATAAGGAGATAAGCAAAAAATATAATGAAAAAAAGTAGCTTTTATTCTTCTCCCTCTAAAATATTTACGTGTACCTCTTTTTAAACTTAATGGATTTTGATTGATTTACTTATTAGGAAATGGAAATGACATGAAAATATCATGCACACTTTTAAGCTAAAATTTTCTCTAAAGTAAGTATCTCTGTTTTGATTAGTATAACAATATTGTCGATTATTTGTTATTTCTTAAATGTCCATCAAATCTTGATAGAGAAAACTATAAGGCTCTGAGAATGAAAGCCCAAAAGTATGTTATTATAAATGGTTAGCTATATTAGAGAGATCCATTTGAGGTTTTATTGTTGTGTTTAACAGAGGAAGAAATGATTGAAATAATAAATTAATATCATGGCTGCACCTGTGGGGGTCATTACAGTTAGAGAGTTATAACACACAAAATCATGAAGTCCAATCTTTACTAGCCTACCTTATTTTCTGATGTGTATAAGTCGGTGAAATGTTGAAATAATGTCAAGCTTTTGCTGAAAAAAAGAAGTTGGCACCATTACCACTAATTCCAGTATTTTGGATTTCATAGGGAAAATCGACCCACCTTTTAGTGAACAACACAAGTGGATCTTAATAACCAATGATTATTTTACAAATTGGGTGGCAACCATTCCAACCTGGACTGTAACTGATTCAGTGGTTATTAAATTTATGTAAGAAAATATATTTACTAGATTTGGTCATCCAAACAAGTTGGTGACAGACAATGCACAAGTTTTTAAATCTAAAAATCTAATTAATTTTTTTCCAGAAAAATAATTTTATCCTTAGTCACTCTACCACCTATTATCCAAAAGGAAATGGGTTGGAAAAGTATTCTAATAAGACTTTGGTATGAATTTTGAAGAGGCCTATTGCAGAAAGCAAGAAAAATTGGGATTCCAAACCTAAGTTTTCTTTGTGGGAAAATATGGTGACAACAAAAAAGGTTCACTAGGAAGCCACCTTTGAAATAGTATATGGAATGACAACCTTATTTCCTAGTCAATTATCTAAGTGAGTAATTGCATTAATTCAGGATGCTAAGGAGGAACCATATCCATTGACTAGGATAATAAACCAGCTGGTGGAGTTGAATGAAAGAAGAGAACAAGTGACTCAAAACTTGATCAATTATGAGGAAAAGATGAAAGTTGTTTTTGATAGGAAGGCCATAGATAAGCTTTTTCAGCTAGGAGACCTTGCTATGAGGTGGGATGTCAGAAGGGAGGATAAGGGTAAACCTGAAATATTTGCTCCCTTATGGTTGGGCCTTTTAAAATAGCAGTAGTTCGAGGTAATAACACCTTAATTCTAGATAATTTTGATAGTGAATTACTGTAGCTACCTGTTAATGGGCAATATCTCAAGCACTACTTCCAACATTAAATATCATTTACTTTTTTATTGTAAATACCTATGTGCCCAATGTAAGTAATCGATGTTATTATTCATTGCATTATCACCTACAATATGACTCCATGCCCAAGGTGAAGGCACTAACCTGTGGTTATTAGTGTTTTGTTCCAAAACACTATCCATAGGTGGAGCCAGTGTTGCAATCAATTTCTTTTTATTAAAAAAAATGAAAAAATAAAAAATATATGAAACAAAAAAAGAGGAAAAAGGGAAAAATATAGATAAAGGGACTCTTTGTACATATGTTTTGAAATATTTGATGTTTTTATATGAGAAATGGTGCAGGCCCAAAGTTCATATCACAAACAAAAAAATAAATAATAATATATTTTATTTAGAGAGTGGGCCAACCCCACAAATTCCGAGTGGAATAAATGTATAAAGGATGGGCAATTATCATGGTGCGTTTTCATTGCGCAAATATGGGCCACATACACATTAAAAATGACACAACAAACAACTCGAAATTTAAGTGACAGGGTGCCCTCGAGGGTGGTTTTGAAGAATCAGCTGTCGAGGTGATCGACGACTGTGATCAACACCCATGACACACTACGGTGAAACGACTTATTGCCCATTGTGCTTCTGAGGGTGGTAAGTAGTTAACACCAATGCAATGATGATGTGGCAAGCAAGTGGGATTCCACATCAGCACCTCCACGTCACTTCCATGCCATCCCTCCTCACTCCACCTCACCCTCCTTTTTCCATGTCACCTGCCATGCTAATTGCCACATCATCTTTCTATACCCTTTGTCTCCATTATATTAATTACATTTTTTCCTCCATTTCATCTATAAAAACCAAGATTTCACTCATTTCCTTAATTTATCTGCTATTTTTTCTCTAGCTATTTCTCTTGAGGATAATTGACTTTGTCGCCAATTTCCTTTGAATTACCAGGTATTTATCAACCGCTCTATGCTATTCAAACATAAATTTGAAAATGACTAAGAAAGCCATCTTATCTGGTTCTTCAACCCATATACCCCTCATGGACATGGAGCATGATTTTTTTGACCCTCTTTTTCCAATTAACTTAATGGAAATCCGTCATAATACCCTTGCTAGTCAAGTTGACTAAAAAATGTCCCTAAAAATGGTTAAGTCGGGTTTAGTTTATGTAATTATCCCACAAACCTATTTTTCACCAAAATTTATTAGCTAGTTGAATTCATCCTTATACACATAGAGATTCTTTGTAATGTATTCCCTGGGAGAAAATATTCTACAAGTCTCTAAATTCTTAACTTCAAAAGCCCTGGATATCCCCCAATCAAATAGCTATACTGCATTCTTTGATGAAACACTTTTGTCTATTTATCAAAATCTATCAGTAGAGGATAGAAATAAGTTGAACAACCATGTCTTGAATCCAAACTTATTTATTCCTTCAGAGTCAACACAATTTCCCATAGTTTTTTTTTCTCAGAGTATTAGGCTTGTTTTACATGTAATTGTGAGAATTTTGGGAAAGGATGAAGCCTCAGCAGTTGATTGTCAAGCTTTAGGGATGTTCCATTTAATGATGCAACCTCATGTTGTACTAGACATTCCTACCTTTTGGGAACATTCAATTAACTCACAACTCGTCAAATTTAGTATTGTTGGGCATTTTAGGTTTCCTTCCTTGTTGGTGTACCTCTTCTTGTATGTTCAAATTGACCAATTTATGGACCTGGGTTTGAATATTATGGATGTAAATAAGCAAAAGTAGACAATGGTAAATTTCACTGACCTAGTTTGGAGAAAATAGAAAAATGAAGGGTTTTATTACTACATTGCATATTTAATGTCAATTGTGTATAAAATTATCAATAATTATGCCCCTCCAAGAATTTTACCAAAGGCTCAATTGTTGTTACAAACAAGAAGAAATATGAAAGTTTGAGACCGGTTTTTATTTGAGGAACATGTAGAAATCAAATCGTATGGAGCAGAAACCTCACCATATAGGCTTCCTTATTTTTTGCCTATGAGAACATTTGCATTAGAATTCATCAGAATAAGCTTGAATGTGGATCATATACACTTTTTGCCCGCTAGAAAATGATTTTTGTTCCAATTACCAAGGACTATTGACCCATTTATTGTCAATAATAGATATGAAGCAGAGGAGGGTTAGAAGATGCTGCAAGTAATGAATTTTCAATCGGGGGGGGAACTAGCACAATGATCCACACTAGGTCATTTCAAGGAAGAGATTATAGATATCCTATGACCCTTATATACATGAACCAAATCCTGAACTTGAGAAATTGGCAAATGGTGCCTTGGTATAAACACAATAAAGCATGGAGGTATAAACCCCTCTCCCAACTCAAAAGGGGCTAAAAATAAGTGTTTTGGATGTCATTGATCTTGATGGAGAAATTTCTCAGGGTAGTAAGAAGGCGAGAAAAAAGGGTGAAACAAAATTTTGACAAATCATGGAAATACCTTGCAGTGAAGTTGGTTTTTAGTTGTAGCTAGGGGGAATGAAGTGTGCACCATCATCTCCAATTCTAGGTGAGGAAGAGAAATGTTCCATAAATATTTTAAATGATACTTATCAGAAGATTGAAGAAAGGAACAAGAAGATAAAGGTCAGTGCCATCAGCCAATTGGAAGCTCAATCGATTTCTGGTTATCAAACCAGAATTCTTTCAACAATGGATTTGGAAAGGAACCAATTGATATTTTCCTTTACTTGTCTTGTTTCCCAATCAATTTCTTTCAGAATTATTTTTAGGACAATCAGTTTATCTCTGAACACAAAAGATATTCCATTTCAAGACAAAATAAACTTGCATAGGCAGACATGAGAGCTGATATACAATGATCTCAACAAAACATCATTGGTAGCAAGCAAAATAGAGGCTTTATTGGGAAAAATAATAGACCAGTTGAAGCTAGAGAGAGCTAATTCTCGATCTCTTCATACTCAATATGAAGAGTTTGAAAATTTGATCATCAAGATCGGGGTGAATCTAGAGGATAAAGTAGTTGTTCAATCATTGATCCATAGTTCAAAGTCCGAGATCTAGTATTTAAGGAGGTAATTGAAGTTTCCTACTATTGGGTGTAGGAATTGTGCTTAAGAAAACTCCTCAACACTTAACTATCAACCAAGAGGTTTCGTAAACTTAAAGACAAAGCACAGGCAATGCAAGAAGTGGCATGAACTTTTCCTATTCCTAATCCTACTTCTTAAAGGAAATGCTTGTAGAATCAGACAGAAAACAATCTTAAAGGCAATTGACACCAATGCAACTCTAGTGTTGGAATGTAAAAGAACAATTTGTAAGTAAATCAAGTAAAGGAGTTTTCACACAACTGAAACAATCTTAAATGCTGGAATGAAATTCTATGTTCATCTTCAAATAGATAGCTAATAGTCTGATAGGTGGGCCCTTGCAGAGATCTGTTTTCCTCTTGATCTTCCTTCTACACAAACAACCTATTTTTCCACTATTGCAATCTGCTTGCACTAGTGTAGGTATAGTGTTTCTGTGTAAAAGTATATTTTACATTTCTTATTGAAGATTTATGTCTTTGTGAATATGCTCTAAGCTTCACGGCTTAGAGCACTCTATTTCTGTGACAAGAGACTAGCTCTTGCACCGAGGCAGAGTTTCCTTCACCAAGTTTCTAATTACTTTCGAAAAGACTAAAAGACGTGCTGAAAAAGAATTGCAACTGCAAATGAAATCCTGACATAAATTTTCAATGGAAAGGAAATGCTTTAATTAATTAAATCTTGCAGAGGAAGTAAACTTCATGAAATGAAAGAAACTCAAAGTAATCAAAGCAGTAGTCTAAGTGATCTGCACGAGTCAACCAACTTTGGCAATCCACTCAAAGTGTTTATGTTCCTTGTTCATAAGACATAAAATGCAAGTATAACATGTTTATGATAAATTCATGCAACTATTCTTAGATCCTTAAGAAATATTCCTTTAATGCTGAAGACAATTACTAAAGCTAACAATTCATTTGCTTGCAAAATAACTAGAAATGATTTGAAGGAAAGAAATTCAATGTTTGTTGTAAAATAAATAACTAAACCAAAGTGCAAGTAACTGCATGCACTGGTGTAGGAAAAGGGCTTCCTGCACAATCCAAGAGAGAGCGAATTGAGACAAGGATTGCAAGTAAAGGAATGTGAGAAAGGAATTCCAGAAAAGAAATAAATTCAACTAACTCCCAAGCCACGGATCCATTTCATACTTTAACTAAAAAAGAGATTCAAATGAGAATTTCAGGAATAAATATTAGAACTATCACACCACGCAGCTGCAAAAGAAAATATTCACACCGTCTTTTTGAATATCGGAAGCACAAGGGGTAAATGAGCTAGGTTGGCTGGGTCCTAACCAACCAACTCATTTCCCATTTAAGGAACAAAAAGGTTTAGCACTCAAATACACATCAAAGATAAATTAAACACATTATATGAAAATCATGGCGGATTCCTTGTATTACTTGATCATCAAATGTACATAGTAGTGCAAATCCAACCCAAAGCCAAGGGTGATACCAATTACATAGAAAATGAAATTATAGTCAAAGCATCGCTAGCTAGTTCTACCTATGATCTATAATTTATACATCACTTCGTCCTTAGTCGTATTCCACTAATTACAGACATTTTCTTATTCAGGCCTTTCAGTTGAACAAACTAACAACCGAAATTACAAAATTGGCCAACAGTTATAAAGGAACATGTATCTCATTTGGCCATAGACCATCTTTGGAAAACATCCTTTATTGTGCACCAAAGATATCCTTCTTCAATTCATTAGCAACTAAACTCGGAGTCAAGGGTCAAATATGTTCGCGTGGAAAGATTTAACTCACAGAAATCTCAAACAGTCCACGTGGCGGTGCAGGAATCTGCCTGCACTGATCATACTCAATCATAATTAATATTAAGTGTATCAGTTACTTCTAGGGAATTAACATAAGTTATAAGAGGTACTTAATAGGCATGAAATCTATATAAAAATGATTAATAAAGCGCTTTAATAAATCTTAATGTAATATATGAAGCATGTGCAAGAATAGGTAGTTATCTTGGACTAGTGCAAGAAAGAGAGGTTTATGTTGAGATAAAACAGAGGTTAATGTTTATAGAAATGAGGTAAAAATAGGGAAATTTGGGACACCAATATCCTCCCATCCGTAAGCTGTTGTGTGTCCTCACACAACATTTTACCTTTGAAAAAAATCCTCAAAAATGAATGGCTAGCTCCTCTATCCTAAACTTCAATGTTTATTCCTTCTTTCACTATCTTTAGATTTTTGTCTCAGGCTCTTCACAGCTACTTAGTCACCTTCTTGAGGTGTTTGTAGCATTTGGATTCCCGATACTTCTATACCCTTACTTGCTGCTTCTGCCTTTTTACCTCTACAAGTAGCTCCACCTCGCTCTGATTCTGCCAACTCTGCTCCTTCATGACCTAGTTCAAAGCCTCTAGGTCATGAACTTGCTGCTCCAAATCTACTATTCTGATGTTGAGGTAGACAGTGGAGGTTTCTATACTGAGATCTTCAGGTGTGAATGTATTCTCTACAACAGACTCGAAACAGGTCCCGTTGTCATCAAGGTCAAGGACGTCAAATGTTTGCATTATGATGTCATCGAGGGTTTCTACACTCGGGGTTTTCTTGTCATCGAGGGTTTTGATACCATCCACAACCTTTGTGCCTTGTGCACTTAATTCCTCAAGGTTTTCAATGCCCTGTTCATTTAGTTCCTTGGGGGATTCAATACCCTGTCCATTTAAACCAATAATAGGGGCTTCAATACCTTGTGTTTCTAAAGCAATAAGGGCTTCAGTACCTCATTCCTCGAAATCATTGAGGGTTTCCATGTTCGGTTCAATGAAATTGTCGAGGGTCCCAACATGCTGTTCCTCTCCATCCTCATGACACTTTATTTCGACTTCACTAGTACTCATTGTCGTATTCCTCTTCCTTAATTTACTGACAAAAGTAGACAACAAGACTTCATCTTTCACATTCTCTTCATGTGTTGCTACATTTGCAAGCACTGATAGATTATGAACTATAGGGGAAACTTGGGGTGATTCATCGATTATGATCGGAGAACTTGACAGGTTCGTCCCTTGGAGATAGTCTTCCTCCTCACTAAGGTTCTGGTCTTTATCTTCTTAGCCATGGGTGGAGTATTTTCAACAGTCTTCTTCTCTACTTACACTAGTGTACTTTCATCTCACTGCTTTGTAGGAGATGATGTCTCTACTTTCCTCTTCTTACTTGTACTCGTGCTAGCATACTTTTCTGCACCCCTCGCTCGAAACTCTTTTAGTAATGTTTCCCAAGTTACTCCTTTTTCATCCAACTTATTCTTGACAAGAATTGTGATAAGCCCATGACGGTAGATCTTGGTTGCAACTTGGCTCGTGTTTCCACTTTACACGCCCTTCGTCATATTATCAAGACTTTTGAGCAAGTAGTAAGGAAAATTAATCAATTTTCTCGACTCGAAGTGAAGCAACAACCGAAGATGATATACAAACACCAATGTATAACATCCCTCCCCAGTTACGAATTTTTGCAGTATAAACAATAGGTCTCGTCATTTCCCGACCATGGCACTCTGTGGAAGTCTCTTCCTCCAGTCAACCTTAATCTTCTTTTCAACCACAAACTAGTGCCATCGTTTCTTTGTGAGCTACTCTTTTTTAAACCAGTGTGCTCCTGTAAGTCGCAAGCCTGTGGCTTGTGCAATAGACTCCTCTGTAACATTGAATTTCAACGATCCGACCCTGACTTGGCCTCCTTTGAATGTCCTTGTGAACTTCAGTACCACAACCATGTCCAACCTGTCAAAATTATGTAGGAATGGCAACTCAGCTTCTTGAAATAGTACAAGATTGTTCTTGTACTCTGCGGTTTGCTCAATCTCCTAAAAAGTCAATGGCTCTCTCCTTATGGGTGCCATTTCAAACTACACTTCCCTTTTCTGATCACACCCTCAAAAGAATTTCTACAATTGACTCCAACGTTTGTAGAGAGCATTATGCCGAAGGTTTGTCACCCTCCATCTTTTCAGACCCACTCACCCGGTTATGATTGAACAACCCTTCATATCATGTGCAAATTCATGTCAACCCACTACGATGAATCATAATGATTGGGTGTAGTGGAGGTGTAGGCAACAGTGGCGCAACAATTATAATGATCGGGTTACGGGTAAGGTAATAATGGACAAGTAATGAGAAATTATTTCAAGGAGGTTGAATACAGGCTATCGGACAACAATACTATCCCACAGTCAGCATCATAATTTAACCAAGACATACTTCAACACTTATTAAAAATATTAGATTTCAAAACCCCATACATATTTCACTTTAAAGATTTTTCCTAGGTTAGTAAATAATGAAATAGAGTATCAATTAAAACATGCAATGTTATGATATATTAGTACACATGTACATGAAAGTAAAGATCCATAAATATCCTTGATAAAGCACTCCTAGACTGTGTGAATTTTACTTGCTTTCTTAGTCAGTTGTGTTCTTGCACTAAACCTTCTTGCACTGTGCATCTTGCACCAGGGACTTTTACCAAAATAGAGAATCTGATAGAACATAATTCTGTAGCTAGAATTAAATTTTTTTGCCTCAATATACAAGTAAAATTAATTCGCCATCCTTTGGTGTTTCACGAGCATGCCTTCTGGATTGACTGCATCAAATTCTGCAATCAATTTATGAGGGAATAAAGAAGTGGGAAGGGGGTAAATTTTCTTAGAATGGGAAGGAATATTACAGTAGTAATTCTAGAAACAATATCGGTAAGAGGGATAAACTATTGTGAAACCAACTCACAAAAAGAAAAAAGAGATAGTTGAACGCCTTAGAATTCAGCCTCTTCAAGGGGGAAACCTCCTTTACATTACATAAATGAATAATTCTTGGATGATACAAATGAAAAGACCTCCTTCCTATATATAGGAGTCTAAGGTGTCATAATATAATCAGAGCCAACAAAAGAATAATAATGTAAGGGCACAATAATAACAATAGTGGGCTTCTATGGGGCACAATAGTAACAATATGGGCACTACATGGGTACATCAACATAATAAGGGGGTTGTACTAATAACAATAAGGGGTTACACTAGTAGTATAGGGGCCTAACATGCCCCTCCCCTTCAAAAAGTGTTGTCCTCAACGCTTGATTAGTTCTTGATGTTTCTGTATAGAATTCTTGTCCTCCCATGTGGAATCTTCAGTGGGTAAGTTCTTCACCTTGATGATATACTCTGAAATTGATTGATTTCGTAGCTGTCGAGTTATTGTTCCTATGACTACTCTAAGTTCCAATATGATTTTCCCTTCCTCTTCAATTTCTGGCAATATTGTTTGAATTGGGGTATTTTGCAACTTTTGAATAAGTGGCCATACTTCTTCGTCCCTCTTCCATTCATCTCTTGCTTCTTTTATCCAATCTGGTTCGATAATAGAAATAGCATAAAACAATGCTTCTACATCCTCATCCTTTCTTGAGAGTGCATCTGCAACAAAATTTTGCTTCCATTTTCTATAGATGATGTCAAAGTAACCCAACATATTTGTGACACATTTTTTCTGTTCTTCTAAAGATAGTAGTTGTTCTAAAAAGTATTTAAGACTATCATGATCCATTTTTACCTTGAAGTGTCTTCCCATTTGGTAAGGTTTCCATTTCTTAAGTACATGTAGTATTTCCAACATTTCCTTCTCATAAATAGCTTGCTTGAGATGTAGCAGTAAAAATACCCAATCACATACATCAAAACATTTTTCACTACAATGTTGATCTGCTTGTTGTTTCATTCGATTGTGCACCAAAGTGGCGTTATCCTTTAAAAGTTGGTCAACTTGTTGTTGATGCTCGATGTGATCTTTCACTACTTGAACCTTTTTCTTCTTGATATGTCCTTCTATCTTTAGAGTTTGAGTGGTAATTTCTTCCAATCCTTTACAAGATATGGTCGGATTCATTTCTTGATGCTCGATGTGATCTTTCACTTCTTGAACATTTTTCTTCTTGATATGTCCTTCTATCTTGATAGTTTAAAGAGTGGTAATTCCAACAATGAATAAAAGATAGGTTGGATTCATTTCTTCTTTCTCAATGTGAACTTTCACTTTTGCATCTTTTTCCTCTTGATAGTCGTCTCTTGAAGTTTGAGGAGTAGTAATTCGCCCAATGCTACAAGATATGTCTGACGCATTTCTTCTTTCTTCTTGGGTTGGGTGCAGCATATATCCTTCTTTTGATGTTTCTTGATCCTTTCTACTCATCTTCGTACTCTATGAAAAATAATTTCTTCTCAGCACACTATGACTTTAGGCATTGCTATCACAATTAAAAAAGCCCTTTCTCTCTTTTTCTTCCAAGGTTGTGGGTAAACCTGTAGGTTGTGAAGGCTAGGAGAAACAACACTTCCATCTTTATAGTTATGAGGGGTAGACTTCCTTGTTGCCATAATTTTACTTTCCACTATGTAACAAAGCCCTTTTACTCTTTCTAATTGTTGTGGTGTTGCTCTAAAGAAGGTGTTTCTCTTTGTAACCTCATAATGTGCTATCATTTGCTCCGTGAAAATTGACCACGTAACAAGTTGTTTACAAGAACAAAGCCCTTTATACCATAAAATTTGATCCGGTTCTAAATATGAAGATGTAATACATACCTTTTGTAACAGTGGTACAACATGTAGATCAAAATATTGCTCCATCTAAAGTATCCAATTTACCAGATCCTTGCCATCAAACTTCCTCATATCGCCTTTTCTTGATTTTAGGAGCTTGATATTGCAATGACTATAGCTCTGTAATTTCGGCTCTTCCAGTTCTAAAATTGCGATATGCAGTAGCCCTTTGTGTCCTCTTTTCAATGCCACCAGTCTGATCGAATTTATTTGTCCAAGAAAGAGTCATGCACAATCTCCAAATATGACCTAATTATATACCTTTTCAGAAGTCGAAATTGTAGGAAATGCCACGTGTCACTATTTCGACCTTAGGATATGAAAAATATACATAGGAAACTAAACTCCTTCCTCTTTCTGTAAATTCTTGCGAAATTTCAATCTAATGCTCAAAAACAAAAGTTATGACTATTTTCCCCAAGTCACCTGTTTGGAATGTAATTCGGGAGTCTGCAAAAATGCCAACTTCCTCAGATCATATCTCCGCAAATATAGCGCAAAGAACTTTGAAATTCGAACCTGCGATTCAAAATGATTTTGGCCCAAATGGGGTTTTTTTTAGCATCTGAAACATCGCAAAAAAAATTCATAGCACAAATGCCACGATGACCTGTTTGGAGCAGTGAAACCCTAGAATTCATAGCTCTAATACCAAATGTTATGAAACCAGCTCACAAAAAGATAGAAAAGATAGTTGAACTCCTTAGAATTCAGCCTCTTCGAGGGGGAAACCTCCTTTACATTACATAAATGAACAATTCTTGGATGGTACAAATGAAAAGACCTCCTTTCTATATATAGGAGTCTAAGGGCTCATAATATAATCAAAGCCAACATAACAATAATAATGTAAAGGCACAATAGTAACAATATGGGCACTACATGGGTACATCAACATAATTAGGGGTTTGTACTAATAACAATAAGGGGTTACACTAGTAGTATAGGGGCCTAACATAAACAAAATAGGATGTGGGAAAAAATTCAAGGGAAAAGAGGGATTTTACGAAATCAGGCAAGGGTAGTTTCTTAGAAGAAAGAGGAAGGTAATTCATTGGGGATTTTAGAAAAGAAACTAGTGGGAATTTTCTAAATGGGAAATAGAAGAAAGGCAAAAGTTTATACCTTGAAATCTGCCTACATTGGTCCAGGAAAAATAATTGCAGCGGGAAGTAAGCATTTACTTGGATAAAAATGTCCATGCTAGTTACCCCAAAATTGGGTAAGTGCTCGGTTTCAGCTACTTCTTCTTGGTGGCAACCAGCATATCTAAAAATCAAGTAACATTCCCTTTTTATTAAAATTTCGATCTTCCTACTAGCATGTTGGTTTTCAGGTCGATCCTTCTGCAATCAAGTCAATCAACTGATTTTCATAATTACAAGAAATTGTTTTTTCTCTTTTATACTTTTTGCTTTTGTTAGTTTTATTTTTATTTTTATTTTTATTATTTTTCAATAAGGACAAGAAGGAACCAAATCTTCTACAGGTTGGTGTTACCACCTACCAACTCCTTTTCAAATGGTTGTTGGACTTGCTGCATAAAATCTCCTTTAGTAAGGGGCTAGAAATATACCTTCGATCTATGCCTGTTTACCAGGAACACAAAAGTCCATCCATCAATAGTTTTGATTTCTACTGCTCCATTTTTTAACACTTTGACCACCTCATAGGGTCCCATCCAGCGTGTATGGAATTTTCCTTTAAAATATTTGAATCTAAAATCATAAAGGAGTACCCAGTCACCTAGTTGGAACTGCTTCTTCTGAATGGACTGTCATGCCACTTCTTGTGCTGCTGTTGAACCAAGATGTTCTATTGAAAAACATCCTTTCAGAATTCATCTAACCCGTTTAACTGTAGAATACATTGTTGTTGTGATTCAGAGAGATCTAGCCCCAACGGGACTGTAATCGTAAAAGTCTTGATTTGGAATTCTATTGGTAAGAGAACTTGATTTCCGTACACCAGCTCATATGGTGTATGTCCTGTGTTGTTTCTCCAAGTAGTTCAGTAGGCCCACAATACTTCCGGCAATTTGTCAGCCCAATCCTTTCTGTTCATATTTACTGTCTTTGTGAAGATGGAATCAATCACCTTATTTGTGGATTCTACCTAACCATTTGCTTGCAGGTGATACGGTGTAGATTTCTTGTGCCGTATTTTTTACTGCTCCATCATACCCTGTACCATATTAGAAATAAACTGCGGTCCATTGTTAGAAACAATTTCTCTAGGCATGCCAAATCTAGTAAAGATTTCAGTAAAAACAAAATCAACAACAACTCTTTCAGTAGCAAAAGAAACAGCTTTAGCTTCTACCCATTTCATAACAAAAGCTATACAAGCTAAATATGTTTTTTATTTAATGATGCTGGATTTATTGGTCCTACAAAATCAATGGCCCATTTTTCAAAAGGGTCAATCATAACCTGAGGACATAAAGGCATTTCATTGGTTTTATTAGGCTGGCCAATTTGCTAACAACTATCACACCGCTTGACGTATTGTTTGGCATCCTTGAACAAAGAAGGCCAAAAATAACCAGATCGTATCACTTTGTATGCAGTTCGCTTATTGACGAAGTGACCCCCACAAGGTTCATCATGGGAAAATTTTAAATATCAAACACTTCTTCCTCTCTTACACATCTACGAATGATGATATATGCCCTATTGTAAAATAGGTCTCCTTGGATCAAGGAATATGTAGCACTTTACTGAATGATATTCCACTTTTCACGAGTGGATAAGTGAGGTGGTAATTTCCCAATGTCTAAATAGTTAGTTGTGTCCGCAAATCAACAAACCATGGAGATTTTGTTGACACAACAAAAATATGTTCGTTAGGAAAATCATCATCAATAGGAATTGCTTCACCAGTATTATTTAATCTTGAAAGATAATCTGCTATTACATTTGATTTTCCTGGACTATCAACAATACTAATACTAAATTCCTGTAACAAGAGTAAACACCTAGTTACTCTACCACTAGTTAATGGTTTATTCATCACATATCTTATTACAGAATGGTTACTATGTACAAAGGCTTCATATCTTGTAATATAATGTCTAAATTTATTAATAGAAAAAATTACAGCTAAAAACTCTTTCTCAGTAACTGTATAATTGAGTTCAGCAGGTGACAAGTTTTTACTAATGAAATAAATAGCATAAGATTGTTTTTCTTCTTCATTTCCTAAAGCTGCGCCAATAGTAGTATCTGAGGCATCAGAGGAAATATGAAATGGCAGGGACCAATTTGGTCCTCTTAAGACTAGTGCTCGGACTAATTTTTCCTTCAATGTCTCAAAGGATTGTTGGCAAGCTATGGACCAAGAAAACTCACTATCTTTAGCTAAAAGTCGAAAAAGGGGGGTAGCTATCCTTGAGAAATTTTCAATGAATCTCCTATAGTAGCCTGCATGTCCTAGAGAACCTCTCACTTCCCTTTGAGTTTTTGGTATAGGAAGACTTAGAATGACTTCTATTTTTGCAGGGTCAACCTAGATACCTTTGTCGGCAATAAGATGGCTAAGAACCACTCCTCCCTTGCACATTAATCTACATTTCTTATCACTCAAGGTGAGATGAGCCTCTTAGCAGTGAAGAAGCAATTTTTTTAGATTCTTGAGGGCTTCCTGAAATGAATCACCAAACACAGAGAAGTCATCCATATAGATTTCTATGCACTCAAGGTCAACAAACATAGCCAAGACTTCCCTTTGAAAGGTAGTCGGGGCATTACATAGCCCAATGGGAAGCACTCAGTAAGCAAATGTACCCCATGGACATGTAAAAGTGGTTTTATCTTGATCTTCGGGGGCTATCTGTGTATGGTTATATCAGCTAAAGTCTTCTAGAAAATAAAAGTACTTCTTACTAACAAGGGTATCGAGTATCTGATCAATGAAAGGAAGGGGGAAGTAATCTTTGAGAGTGGCTTTATTCAATTCTCTGTAGTCAATACAAATGCACCATCTCCTATCTTTCTTTGGGACTACTACTAATGGAGAGACCCACTGGTTGTCAGAAATGGGATAGATAAAATCAACATCTAAGAGTTTTTGCAATTATTCCTTTACAACATCTCTTAGAGTTGGTTTCGTTCACCTCTGGGGTTTTCGGATAGGATGGGCTCCATCCTGAATATAGATATGGTGTGTACAAGTTTTAGGAGGGCTGCCTTTCATATCTTCATAACCCCATGCAAAGGCATTGAGATGGTTTCGCAACTTATTCACAAGTTGTCTTGCTGAGAAGGATCCAAGTCTGAACTAATATATAAGGATGTTCCTGGACTAATCTTAATAAGAGTAGTATCAGGCTCAAGGGTACAAAAGGGTGTCACTAGAGATGGTGGTGATGGAGGTAGAGAGTCATATCTTTCTTGAAAATCTAGACTAAAAATATGACTCAATGACTCAAAATTAGGCATGGTGTCTAGATTGTTCAGGAAGTCTTGAATTTCACCCTCCTGTGAGGACTCAACATTCTGATGTATCAAGGAAACATGCTGAGTGTCCTCATCACTAATGTAGTCTAACCATAAAGTGTCTCAGAGCTCCAGAATGGATCTAGTGGCTGGATATAAGGTGACCTTCTTTTTGGAATCTCCATGGGAAATATACATATCACCAGAATGACATCCGATATAAGCATCAGACATAGCAAGCCATGGTCATCCCAAGATCAAGGGATTCCCTCCCACAGGGTTCTTTGGTTGAAGCACAATGAAATCTGCGGGATATTCCCAAGAGTCTAGGGAGAGGACCACATCATCCAACACACCTTCCGGCTTTATTTTAGATCTATCCACGAGTTCAAGCACAGTGAGAGTAGGACGAATATGGACCAATCCAATTTGATCCATGGTTTGCTTGGTCATAACATTAATGGCTTCCACTAGGGGTATAAGTACATTAGAGACAAGGACATCACCTATCTGAACAAAGACAATAGGGTTTCTGAGGTTGGTATATTTTTCCATGTGCATACACCCCGTCATTAACTTTGCTGCTCTACCAACAAATTGAATTGTTTGAGGTTCCAATATTCTCCTTCCTGGCTTCTTGAGACAGAGTTCCCTAATTACTTTGTACAGATGGGGATTTATTTGATAGCTTAGAACAAAGGTACCCTTATGAAAAGATTCCTAAGCTCAGAAGTCAGGCTAGACTCAGGAATGGGGTCTTTCTTCTCCATAACTAACCTCTCTGGATAGGGAGGTCTATTGGAAGAAGATGACAAGGGCCCATAATGTACATGGATAGGATGAATGGTGTCATCTTTTTCAGAATGGTCAAGAGCTCCTCCTCTCCTTTCTCATTGATAATCAACATAGTCTGCTTTTGATTTTCCGAGGTTACTATCTTCCCTGATCTCAATTGGAGATCATTGAGTCCAACTGGCATAGTCTATATATGGATGAAGAAAGCAGGTTCATAGATTGGATCGTTTGTACTTATTTATTATTGGGGTTGGGTAAAGGTTGAGTAGGTAGCTGAGAAGGTCGAAATGGTGGAGGTAAAGGTGATGGTGGCATAGGTTGACTTAGTTGAGGTAATGATGGTTGAGGCATTGGGTAAGGTGCATATGTAGAAGGGTATGATTGCATAGGTGTAGGATAGGAATGATGTGAATGATGTGAATGGTTTGGCCCTCTCCATCCTTGTTGCCAAGATTGGTAGGGTTGTCCATACTAATATTGTTTCCCATGTTGCCAATGTTGAGAGTGACCAGTGTTAGGATAGGAATATGAGTGTGCATTATAACCAAAAAAATGTGGTGGAGGTTCAGGAACCATACCTACACTTACTTGAGGCCAATTTATTCATGATCCTATAACATGCAATGATTCAACTTCACGTTGTCCTCCTTCAAGTATAGCTTGCAACCCAAGTATGGAGGGACATTTTTTTGTAGCATGGTTATCTACACAAATTGCACATTTATTAGTTTCTTTAATATCAAGAGGACATTCTCTTAAAGTATGCTTTCTTCTACATCTAGGACAGAAAATAGACAATGTCTCTTGCTCTTCTACAAGTTTTTGCTGAAACTTCAAAGAGTCTATTTGTTTACTAACAATATTCATTATTTAAATTTTCATATTGTCCATTTTTTTTTCTAATCCAATAATCATAGCATCAGTAGATTCAGTTTTCCTATTTCTTTTTCGAATTCCTCTTCCGGATCTATATTGGTTCCTCGAGAATTTCTCGCACAAGTCACATATCTTATCAAAAGGTTTTTTAGCAATATCCCCTTGTCCTAATAGATTTAAATTATTCCTAGAATCATTAGTAAGCCCATGTAAGAACAAGGCTCTAATGGTACTTAGATCAAATTTGTGCTTTGACCTTTGGAGGATGTACAGGAATCTCTCCAAGTAGTCCTCTAGCATTTCATCATCATTTTGCACAACATTAAAGATTTCATCTTAAATATCTCTAGTCTTACAATATTACTGATATTTTGATAAGAACACTCTCTTCATTTGCTCCCAAGAAATTATAGTGTTCCCTCCTAGGTCCATGAACTAGCGGAGTGCTATGTCCTTGAGAGTTGCAGGAAACAACTTTAACTTCTGGGCATTAGATGAGTAATCATTACTTCTACACAAAATATCATACTCAAATAAGAAAGAGTTTGGGTCTTCATGTACCTTACCATAGAAATGAGGAAGAGTTGATGGTGGAATATTTTTCATTTGTACTTTAATATTAGGATTCACAATCGGGAATCCAAAAGTGGACTGTTCCTCATTTACCTAATTTTAACCACTTCCTTCTGCATGATCTTCCATATCTTCCATTGTTTTTCTTCCACATGAATCGCTTGCAACTGGCTGAGAAGGCTGACTATGGATTCCAACAGTTCCCTTCTTCCCCTTTATGGGTTTTCTCACACTTGGACCACTGCTACCAGAGCCTAAGTGGACTATTCCTGTGTGTTGAGTCTGAGTTTGTTTGGACTTTATGCCTGCAAAAGAAGGCACAATATGAGTTTTGGTTTCAGATTTATCAGTATTTCTTTGGTGCTTAGTGGGCTTCGGTTCCCTACCTCTTTTAGGCATTCATTTCAAAAAATGAAAAAATGAAATTCAAATAAAAATTGCAATTTAAAAAAAAATAGATCAACACCTAAAAATTCCTTCAAACAATAGAAGGACACTGCAGAAAAAATAATCACTGACTTTCCCCTATTGCAAGAAATGGAAAATTCTTACCAATTAAAATCACCTCCTCGACAATGGAGTCATTCCTCTTTGAGCGAAATGGAGACGGCTAGGGTTTCTGAACCAGGTTTTCATGCCGCCGCCGCTCTGCACACCAGAGAAGGGGGTTATGCAGGAAGGCCCCATAGAAAACTAACAACTGCGTGCCTTCTCTTCCGGCATCAGGCTAATTCTAAATGGCTGAATCATGCAACTATGCATTGTTTAGACTTCATAATGATACCAGCGCCGGACGCCATGGCTCACAGGACCAGAGAGCTTATCTCTCGAATCGATGCTCGACTCGTTCATTCAGGGCATTCACGTTTGCAGAATGAAGGAGTTCTCGAGAGCATCGACAACAGATCGGAAGGCGGGGCGTCTGGATTCATGGTGGCTGTCCTCGGAGTAGTAGGCGGTAACGGACAACCACTTTCCATGCTCATCCAGGGTTTCTCAGTCTTTTTTGCTAATCCAGTAACGACAGAAGAGGCAGGCTCACTGAGGGTTTCCGAAGAAGCATTTTCGGGGAAGTTGGAGATATGCCAAGCCAATCTCTTGGATTATCGCAGCGTTTTCGGCAACATCAATGGTTGCTCCGGAGCCTTCCACGGCCCTGCGCCATGTGATCATCTGGATGGATTACAGGAGTATCCGATTTGTGCGGCATATGGTGGCTCAACGAAACGCGGTTCTAGCTTCAGATCTGACAAAGATCTGCCAGATCTGGCCACCCAGAAGGTAGAAAAGACCATGCGCTGGCCAGATCCAGAGATCTGCATGGGATCAAGAACCTCATCTGACTTCTTTCAAATCCAAATTTCTCAGCCCTCAGGCAGAACCATCATGCAATGGGTCAGCCCTTCAGATCTGGTGCAGGAATTCAAACTGAATCTAGAACGCAGAATGGGGATCCCATCAAACCTTCTGCGACTTCTCTTTCAAGGTAAACAACTTGAAGACCCTCTTCCCCTCTCTCATTACAGCATTTCCAGGAATAGCTTGGTGGTGGCGACCCTTCGTTTGAGAGGAGGTGCAGCGGGACAATCTTCCACTACTCGGCCTTTCTCTTACAAAGATACAGTTCACTCTGAGAACCCCAAACCCCCGGAAGCCCTTAAATCTAAGGCGTTCTTGGTTGAAAAGATTGAAGAAGTTCCCTCTGTGGAACTCATAAATGAAGATATGGCTTCCCAACATCAAGATTTTGCAGAAAGAGCCATCATTTGCAGATTTAATGGATTATGGCCGCGATCTCAGGATCTCTATGCATGGATCCATGCAAATTGGACACATCACTGTAAGATCTTTTTTTGTTCAAAAGGCTATTTCATTGTTCTATTTGATAACTCTAAGCATTATGAAAAAGCCTTCGCAGAGGGCCCTTAGTTCATGGGAAACGCAGGGCTATTTTTGACTCCTTGGTTCCCATATTTTGATCCAGCCACTGCAGTCATTACCAAGACACCGGTATGGATTCGGCTTCCAAATTTACCTGCCCACCTATGGAGTACTCGAGTCTTCAGAGCTATAGGAGACACCTTGGGCAGCTTCATCAGTGGCGATTTATGGCAGGAATCCAAAGGTCTCTACTCATATGCAAGAATATGTGCGTAGTTAGATCTAAGTAAAGGTCTTCCAGAACAAATCAATCTCAAGATAAATGACTTTGTCTGGACCTAGACACTGGATTACGAGAATACAAATTTTTGATGCCGCCATTGCCACCAATCTGGGAATTTGCAGAATACATGCCCATCTCACCCAGAAAAGAAGAACAAGGCCAACGTCTCCAAGCCCAAGTCCAAACGATGGGCTCCATGCTCTCCTCCTCCAGTCGAGGATTCTGACTCCTCCAGCTCTGAAGATGAAGATAGCGATGAAGAATTGAATCAGGCCCCTCATTTCGTGGCCCCTTCCACCGACGGTCTGGCACCTTCCTCCGACTCAGCCATTGCTCAGAAATGTGTACATTTGTCCTCATCCTCGGATTCTGAAAGGGAGGGCTCCCCTGTGGAGGACCCCAATCTTCGAGTTGTAATCGCTCATCCACCCCAAAATGGTTGGGTTGAAGTCGAAAAAAGGAAAGGGAAAAAGCTTCGTGTTGAAGCCTCTACCCTGTCAGGGTAGCTTTCAACGCTCCTTAAGCTGCCAATGCTTTGTTGTAGCTCCTTGCTTGCTTAACTCCTTCTCCGGAACCGAGGTTGATAGTCCTATCATTTTCGGTTGCCGATCTCCTGCATCTCTGGAATGTAACCGCTTGTACAATATTTTTTCTTAATAGAATTAGTCTTTAACGAGAAAAAAAAAAAAATCACCTCCTCGACAACGACGCCAAAATGTTGGGTGCATGAGTTGCACTTAAGCAAACTCCTCAACACTTAATTATCAACGCATGGGTTTCGTAAAATTAGAGATGAAGCACAAGAAATGCTAGAAGTGGTATGAACTTTTCCTATTCCTAATCCTACTTCTTAACGGAAATGCTTGCAGAATTAGACGAAAAACAATCTTAAAGGGAATTGACACCAAGGCAACTCTAGTGTTGGAATGTAAAAGATAAATTTGCAAGTAAAGGAGTTTTCACACAACTAAAACAATCTTAAACGCTAGAATGAAATGCTATATTCATCTTTAGGTAGATAGCTAACAGTCTAACAAGTGGGCCCTTGGAGAGATTTGTTTTCCTCTTGATCTTCCTTCTACACAAACAACCTGTTATTGCACTGTTGCAATCTACTTGCACTAGTGCAGGTATAGTGTTTCTGTGTAAAAGTATATTTTACCCTTCTTACTGAAGATTTATGTCTTTGTGAAAATGCTCTAAGCTTCAAGGCTTAGAGCACTTTGTTTCTATACAAGAGACCATCTCTTGCATCGAGGCAGAGTTTCCTTCACTAAGTTTCTAATTACTTTCGAAAAGACTAAAAGACATGCTGAAAAAGAATTGCAACTACAAATGAAATCCTGAAATAAATTTTCAATGGAAAGGAAATGATTTAATTAATTAAATCTTGCAGAGGAAGTAAACTTCATGAAATGAAAGCAACTCAAAGTAATCAAAGTAGTAGTGTAAGTGATCTGCCCTAGTCAACTAACTTTGGCAATCCACTCAAAGTGTTTATGTTCCTTGTTCATAAGACATAAAATGCAAGTATAACATGTTTATGATAAATTCATGCAACTGTTCTCAGATCCTTAAGAAATATGCCTTTAACTGAAGAAAATTACTAAATTTAGTAGTTCATTTGCTTGCAAAATCACTGGAAATGATATGCAGGAAAGAAATTCAATGTTTGCTGTAAAAAAAAAAAAATAAAAAAAAAAAATAAAAATAAAAATAAAAATAAAAATAAAAATTAAAAAAAAAAAAAAAAAATTGAACCAAAGTACAGGTAACTGCATGCACTGGTGCAGGAAAAGGGCTTCCTGGACGATCCAAGTGAGAGCAAATTGAGACAAGGATTGCGAGTAAAGGAATGCCAGTAAGGAATTCCATAAAATAAATAAATTCAACTAACTCCAGAACCACGGATCCGTTTCACACTTTAACTACAAAAGAGATTTGAATCAGAATTTCAGAAATGAATATCAGAACTATCACACCATGCAGCTACAAAATAAAATATTCACACTGTCTTTCTGAATACAGAAAGCACAAGGGGTAAATGAACTGGGTTGGCTAGGCCCTAGCCAACCAGCTCATTTGTCGTTTAAGAAACGAAAAGGTTCAACACTCAAATACGCATCAAAGGCAAATTAAACACAATGTATGAAAATCATGGTGGATTCCTTGCATTACTTGATCAACAAATGTACATAGCAGTGCAAATCTAGCCCAGAGCCAAGGGTGATACCAATTACATAGAAAATAAAATTATAGTCGAAACATCGCTAGCTAGTTCAACCTATGATCTATATTTTATACATCCTTTCAACCTTATCTGTATTCCACTAATTACAGACATTTTCTTATGCAGGCCTTTCGGCCAAATAGACTAATAACCGAAATTACAAAATCCGCTAACAATTATAAAGGAACGTGTATCTCGCTTGGTCATAGACCATCTTTGGAAAACATCCCTAATTGTGCACCACCGATATCATTATTCAGTTCATCAGCAACTAAACTCGGAGTCAAGAGTCAAATCTGTCTGTGTGGAAAGATTTAACTCACGGAAATCTCGAATAGTCCTCGTGGCGGTGTAGGAATATGCCTGCATTGTTCATACTCAATCATAATTAATACTAAGTTCATTAATTACTTCTAGGGAATTAACATAAGTTACAAGAGGTACTTAATAGGCGTGAAATATATATATAAATGATTAATAAAGAACTTTAATAAATCTTAATGTAAAATACGAAGCACGTGAAGGAATAGGTAGTTATCTTGGACTAGTGTAGGAAAGAGAGGTTTATTTTGAGATAAAACAGAGGTTAATGTTTATAGAAATGGGGTAAAAATAGGGCAATTTGGGACACCAACACCTTCCACAGAACATCTTCAAGCTCCAATGTTGGCTCGAGTTGAGAAAGAAAAATAGATCTTAACTCATGATCTAGTGGAAATAAATAAGGAGGTAGTAAATCTCAAGGTGTTGAATGAAGATTTACAACAAAAAATAGGCAAACATGTATGCACAATTGTAGTGCAACCAAACTCAGAAGAGCCACTAAAAAACTCATCAGAGTGATGACAGTGTCGAAGATATCAGTGGATGAGTTAAAGAAACTATAGAAGAATCTAGAGGATACAAAGGAGAAATTAAAGCATAATGAGATACAAATAAACATGACCAGATAGAATGCAACTCAACATCACAATAATTACCAGTCAACATGTGATGAAATTAAGGAGTTGAAAGAGAAGCTAAAGGGAAATATGTCTCTTATTCAAGGAGGAGAGATCATCTAGAATGAGATTATTCAACAAGTAAAAGAAGTATGGGATCATATAGTGGTCATGGCTGAAGAAAAGGCAATTATTAGGGCCACTGAAGCCATTATTTACACAAATAAAAGTGAATCTCGGGAAAGTGCACAGTTGGCCAAAAACATGATTGATTATCTAAATGCCAAATCCTCACAAGAAATTAGGGTAGTAGATATTATAGACATAACAACTGTGGTGTCAAATATCACAAAGATATTGCATAAAAACATGTACAATATGCATGGAGAGAGTGAGATGTTGGAATTCAGAGAATCAATCGCAGCTTTTAATTCTAATTTTGGCAAAAGAGTCAGAGTAGAGTTACCTTCATGTTGGGATCAACAAGGAAGCCTCCTTCCTTGGGGACAATATGGAACATTGCTGGTGGAAGAAAAGAGTAAAATTACTTCTTCTCATGAGAGAACAACAATTTTAAAAGGAGCAACAATTGTAAATTATTTGCAGAGATATTTCCAATTTCTATGGTTAGTTAAAACATTATTCACTGAGAAGCCAACTAGGGAAAATTTTAGGGCTAATACTCGCAAGTGGGCTAACTTTCCATGTTTAAAAAAAAATATTCATTAATTTCCATTTTTTCTAAAAATGCTTTGCCGAAATTTTAAAGTATAAAATCATTTTACCTTTAAAATCGCTAAAATTTTGTATAGTCTCTATACAAAATATTTATTACTTTGAAATTTTTACAAAAATACCACCAAACATTTTATACATGGCATATCATGGATTGTGAGATTCGCCAAGGTTTCTAAACTTTAAGAAAAAATTCCATCCTTAAAATTTTCCCTGAAGCCAACATATACCGAGGTAACCAATCTAAGAATGACCTACAACAAAATGATGTAGTGCCTATTTCTTGGCTTGAATTTGTGGAAGAAATGCAAGATTTTGATTTTACCAGTCAAGGTTCGAGTTGTGGAACCAAAAGTTTCATCAATCGAGCCTGAAATTGCACAAGAGTCCCAAGTCATTGAATGATTATTTTACTTATTTTCAATTTCTGGAAAATGTCTCATTTTAATTCAAGAATTAGAAATAGTTTAGTATTTTAATTTTCATAAGGACTGAATAGTTAACAAGTAGTTTTGAAAATTGACAGTTTTTATAATTGTTTCCAATGTAATAATTCCTTTAAAAAATAAATCAAGGGACCAGTTTCGGGGTTCTGAATTTTGGCCTTGTAGAGACAATTTTTTTGTGTAATGGACAACATTCTCTTGAAGTAATGAAAATTTAGGATGATTCCAACTATCTGTTGATTATGATATGTTTTTTTATATCTTTCTGTAAGTCATTTATGTGTAATTCTTCTTTGGAAAATGTGTAATGAATCTCCTAGTTATTTTTAATTCAACAAATTTACTTTTTCTTTAAATAGTTGACAATACTTGTGCATATTTATTAAAATTAACCTTAAACTACGCTCCACCTTTTCCATCAATTCATTTCTTCAGTCTTCCATGGTTTCAACTAACATTTGGTGTAAAATATTCTGTTTTTGCAGCCTTGTGCATTGAATCTTCTTCTTTGTTTCCTCTCTAACCATACTATAGCTTCAGTAAGTCATTTCACAAATAGTTTGGAAATCTTGGGAGGGTTTTGTCCTTTCTCCAAGAGCTATAAATACATTACATTTTTTAGGAAATATCTTGGGGCAATCATGTATAAAATGATAAAAAAAAAAGACTTTTTACCTATTATTCATAGATGTCCTAGGCACATCCCTCCTTTTACCCATAGGTTGTCCCTAGGGTAACAACATGACACATAAAGAGTTCAAATTTGGAGGGCACATATACTTGCGAGTTAGGCCCAATAAAATCTCCTTGAAAATTGGTTCATGTGCCAAGATGGCACCACGATTGTGTGGGCTATTTGAAGTAATTGAAATAATAGGGACAATAGCGTGTAGGCTATCCTTATCTCCATCAATGAAAGCTCATGATTTTTTCCATGTTTCTTTCTTAAAATGTATGTGCAATATTTTAATTATGTGATTCATTGGTCTACACTACATGTAGAACTAGAAGGATAATTCCATCTGAAACCTCTATGCATCATGGAGTGGAGGCATCTCATGCTATGAAATGAAGTAATAGAAAAAGTCAAGGTACAATGGAGGAACTTTGGGCCCGAGGAAGCTACATGGGAAATGAAAATTCAGATGGGGGAAACATATCCTTTTTGGTTTAGAGAATGAGCAAATGTAAATAAAGTTGTAAATAAATTGCGCAAATTTGTGTCTATAAATATCTATATAAATTTTGTTTTGGCCTAAGGCATATTTTATTTTTTGTTCGGTTATATAACACCAAGGATGGTGTTCCTCCAAGGGGGAGGGGTTTGTAACAACCTTGGTGAATTCCCTCTTATTATAAATATTCTCTGTTTCTATTAAAATTAAAATGATTGAGAAATTGGGACACATATTCTAGAGTCTAGCGAAGGATATTTGGTTGAGGATACCATGTTAATATTAATGTCGAATTTCATGTTTTAGTGAATTGGTTGCACAATTAATTTGACTAGAAAAAGGAATGGTCGAGAACCATGCCAGTTCCCTAGAAAAATATAAAAGAGAGAGAGAGTGGGATTAAATGGAAATTTGGTTGCGTCGGTGGAATAAAATAAGCAATGAAGAGGTTTTCCCCATGAAACTAGAAATGGTGACAATAGCCTTTAGTGGGAGAAATTAATGAAAAAGAGAATTACCTCTGCATACAACAGAAGAGGCAAGCACCTGTGTGCATGGTGGAAGAAGCCAACATTTCTACTCATCGAGAAAGGGAAAACATCAGAATTGGAGGACAAGGAGATAAGTGTTTAAGAGATCAATGATGAGAGTATGGGGGTTCATTTTTTTATGATGTGTTACTCAATTTAGTTCTATTATGATATGTTTTTCCTAGATTTGTAAAAATCTCATTATGATAGAGAGAGTTTTCTTTATGGTAGTGTGTTACAGATCCATTTGGGCACATCACTCCCATCATTTAGATCAGTACCATTAGGGCTCATCAAACCCTAATTCAATTGCTACATGCCCTAAACAAGTCAACCTTTTGAATGCCTCCTTCCCAGACAGTTTCATGGCCTGAAGACATCTTGAAATGACCTCTAGAGGGACTAGCGCAGGTAGGCCCATGCAAGGGTGCACTGTAGAGTAGTTAGGTCCATGATAGGGTTCTCTACAGAGCACTTAAGCCCTCTTTGACCTGCGCTGGGCGAGTTTGAGCAAAATTCACATAGGGTTTGGGGAATATTCTTATCTTCTAGAGCCTTCTAGAAGATTCCCACACACATCATCTCCTATGAGCTCGAAAATGGATGAGGAATGAGTTAAGATACCTCTTATCCTCTCATGGCTTCCTCCATGGAACTAATTCTAAGTATGGAAGGCCATTCAATACCCTCATTTATGACAAAACCTCCTCCATCTTCCTATAAATTGAGCACTCATTTAAGTGATCAGGGGTTGGCCTTTGATGAATTGTAAGGAGATAATGTTAGTTTGAGAATTGAGACTATTGTAAGTGTCGTTATTCTTCAAGAATGTCATGCTTACGATGTGATGTGGATGCAACCAATGCTGGAGGAGTGACTTCAAATCAGGCTTCATGGTTGTAATTATTCCTGCTATTCAATAAAGTATTTACACCTTTTTCCATATGCTTATCTTGATATGTGATTCTTATATGTGTAAATATATCTAATTCCATTGACTTGTAATCAATAGATCCTTTGCTTTGATTGGTTCTTTGTCTTCTGTTGATGTTTACAAGTATTTCTCAAGCCTGTTAATACGAGAAGGAGCGATAGGACCGATACAAAGGAGACAAGAGGAAAGCGAAAGTACAAGTAGGTCCTCTTATTCTCTTTGTCTTATCTATTGTTTATAGAAAAAGGTTAAAGTGCTTTAAATTGTTGTTCTAGATATGGCTACTTATCTAGGAAATTAGTATTTATCCATAGATACCAAATTCTTCATAACAAATTGGTGACCATATTGTGGAACGATGATCATTCCATGTAGCTTATCCACATCCTAGGACACTCTAGCAGACCTTACCTCCTTTCATTGATTGTATTTCAACCTTGTTGAAGTGAATTTTGGTCAAACACTGTGTTTAGTTACCTCTTGAAATGGCTTACTATCACCAACACAGGCTTGTGAGGGACACAATGTGTTACAGAGCACCCTTGGCTTAGGGACAGTGCTCTGAAGTGCACTGTCTCCCATTCAGGGCTACACTGATCCTCCTTGGGTCATTTTTCCACCTTTGGATAGGGTTTTTCACCAAATTTCTTCTGTTTGACTGCTTGTTGAATGATCAATGAATGTTATGTCTCTAAAATCAACATTGTATTTCCTTTTCTAGCCCTACTTTGGATTTGATTGATTAATGTTTCTTAAATGATTTCTTTGTCATTATTGATTCATTGTTAAATTTAGATTATAGTCGATTAATCTTTGTTCAAAAGAAAGTGTTGTAAAAGTTTTCATTTCTTTCGAAAATTAACTGTAGTAAAGTCTTGATTCTTGCAAAAAGATTGATTGATTGTATGTGCATTAGTTTCCTTTGTTCATTTCAACATTAAGGGAATTGAAAAGAAAAACTTGCATTGTGCATATTGTAGTTTGTGAATGCTTGATAGTAATAGTTAGGGAAATTGCATTAGATGTGCTCTTTGCTCTTTGTCAAAGATCTGATTGCTCTATTCCTTTCTAGATAAGGTTTTCATTGTTAAAATTGAATGAAAAGAATGTTTATCATAATAGTTGCATTCTAGGAATTGCAAACATACATCATGCGGTGAACCTTGAAAGGAAAATTCTAATGAAGATCAACTTAAAACTCATCTGAATTAAACTAATGGAGCATTGTAACTTAACACATAACATTTAGAGGTTCTAGGCTAGAGACATGTTACGACGTCATAAACAATAGCAGTTGTCTCTAACTTTTTTACGATACATCTCGAGTGTGATACATCATTCCACGTACGTGAGTATATCATAGCTCATCCACGTACCCTCGGGTATATAGGGCAGTGTTACAGTACATAAAGTATATGGGAATTCTCTTACTTTGTGGTTTTGCATTAGACAACGTTGATATGGATTGGGCCTCCATGTACTTTCGGGTATATATGTGATGACAACACCAGGTTGTTATCCATCCTTAGGTAACCGAGTCGACCACCTTGTACACTATGATATACCAAACACAACATTCAGGGAGATTTCCTGCTCGTACTTCTCGGTTCACTGGGAGGTATTCTGCAATTCAAAGTCACTTGGTAATCCTTTGTCCTAGATCATCCTTCTTTTGTTTTGTTTTGTTATTTTGATTAAAATAAATTTAATTGACCGTAGATAACACCCTCCATGCTCACTCCTTACTTGATCTTAGGTTGAGACATATGGCGACAAATCTAGAGTCCACCGATCAAGGAATTCCATTTGATGGGAATCTTAGTCCTTTTCCTCCTTTCCGAAATATTGGTGCTCCTTATATGGCTACATTGTCCCTTCTGGGGCTTACCATTGGTTTACCAATATGGTTGTTTTCAATCTCCTTGGTTGAAAATGTCGTGATTTCTCCACAATCGAGTACTCCTCCAACTGGAAAAAATCAACCTCAAGTTGATTATAAAGTTGACCATTTGCCTTCTTCCTCGGTTGTTTCTTCCTCCCCTTCTTCCTCTTCTCCTAGTGAAACTATTGGTACTAGTAACTAGGTGGCTAAGAAGAAGAAGAAAGGGAAGAAGAAGAAGAAGAAGAAGAAGAAAATTCAGCAAGGGGGCAACCAAGCAACCATTGCTTTGAATGCAACTTCTGATGAGAAAGTGTCCGATAAGCCTCACAAAGTTAGATATCCATGCAAACTTTGTACGGGATACCATCTTCTTCGAAATTGTCCTGATATTCCTTAGATCTTAGAAGAATGGTCTTCTCATTCACATCATCCTATGCCATCAACTTGTAGAGATCATTCTGGTGGCACATCATAAACTAGTGGTAGTAAAGTTCATGGAAAGAAGGGTAAAGTTAAGTTTCCCTATAGGTTATGTGAAGGGAATCACCCCATTCAACTTTGTCCCTATCTGGATGAAGCCAAAAAAGTGTTGGATAACCATCCTACTTCACCGCAATGATTTCCATATGGTTATAGGAAATTGTCCATTAATCCTTCACTAGTTGATAAAGTGACTGACCCAAATCAACTGTCGGTCAAACCCACTCTCTCTGAATGAGAATCCCATGAGTCTATACCTGGCCAATCACAGGTCAAGGAAACAATTGGCCCAATTTCACCTTCAGTTAATCGTACCTTTCTTGTAGAGAGTGAGTATGATACCACTTAGGTTCTTTCCATTTCTTCATATTCTAATGAGCTTGGAGACAACCCTCCTATTCCACAAAGACAAGAGGAAAATCTTCCTGATCTCATAACACAAGGGGATAATACTCCCATTTCTACGGTACCCCCTCCAAGTAGTCTAGTCACTTCCTTTGATTGGAATCAACTGGTAGGATGTCGTCTTCCTTCTTATGTGCCTTTCCAGATCATAGTACAAGTTTGTAATATGATTGTACCTAGCACTATTATAGATGAAGGTGCATCTATGAGTATCCTTTCCTCCACTACCTGGCAAGCACTCAATTCGCTACCACTTGTGCATGTTACCCAGAATCTATAGGCATTTAACAGAGGAACCAATCAACCATTAGGGATCCTTCCTTACTTGCCTATTACTTTGGGAGGAAAAATCATTTATTTGAATGTTATGGTAGTCCCAGGCCCTTTATATTACAAGTTACTTCTTGGGCACGACTATGTTTATGACATGGGAGCTATTGTTTCAACACTCTTTCAAGTGATTTGTTTCCCGCATGAAGGTAGAAGTGTCACCGTTGACCAGCTTTCATTTCCCAGTCCAAATATGGCTTCCAGTCAACCATCTTCCCTAAATGGTCCTTTTATACTAATGGTATCATCCACACCACGGGTTAATTACATGGAAACTCGTTCCATGCCTACATCAACTGATGATCAATTCATTGATGTTGTACATTATGTCCTAGGGGCATTGGAACCAGATCTCTCTAATGGATTCCTTGATATGGAGCCCTTAAAGAGCATTTTTCTCCCATCAAATGAGAACCTCTTGGGAGTCATGACCTTGTATGGGTCGTGATCAAGGAATATGAGGATAGTTCTTGGTCTTGTGTCAACCTCGTCAAGAAAAAAGAAAGAAGGAATATGAGGATAGTTATTTTACTGTGTCAACCTCACTAAAAAATGAAATAGGTCACATGAGGATAGTTCCTAGTCTTGTGTCAACCTCATTAAAAAATGAAACAAGGAATATGAGCATAGTTCCTTGTCTTGTGTCACGCTCGTTAAAAAATGAAACAAGGAGTATGACCGTAGTTCCTTGTCTTGTGTCAAGCTCATTAAAAAATGAAACAAGGAATCTAAGAAAAGTTCCTTGTCTTGTGTTAAGCTCATTAAAAAATGAAACAAGGTCCCCTGGAGAAATGTTTGAAGCTGAGTCTTTGAGTAGATCTCGTAAAATCCCAGTTGAGTCTTTCACTTGATCTCATAAATGAACCTTCATTCCATCCACCTAATAGCCACGAGTAGTCTACTTAGGTGAATGCAATGAATCTTGGGGGGCATGCACCTAGAATCGAGTCATCATGTTGGGGGCATGTAAACTAATCTAAGCATAGTTTTTCATTTCAATCTTGTGTAAACATGAAACTGAATCCAAGCATAGTTCCCTATGGTTCAATATTGTGTAAAAATGAACCCATCTCCATTTTAACCCTCGTGATTGCCATTCCATCAGCCTCTTCCATCAGATGAGCCTTGGTTTTTCTCCTTCCATCGTCACTATCTACTTGGCCAATCATATGCCTTCACTTGGTTTTTTTACCCTTTTGGAGGAACAATTGCAATGAATGGTCTTGTTAGCCAGCCTCTTCACATAAATCAACATGTTTTGAGAAGTTCCAACATCACTAGAACCAATTGCTATCCTAGACACCACTCGTTCCTCTAACTGGAGTCCTCTTTAAGCTCTTTTCAGACTCTCGAAATATGAAAATATTGTCGAGTGCTTGTCCTTTTCAGCTCGTTAACAGATTGGAAATGAAATCTACTCAGTATAATTCTAACCATTTTCTAGACTGAGATAGATTACTTACGAAAAAGGAATATGTTAACCGAACATAGTCAATAGGTTCTCTCTTGTATTGTTTTACACTTTTTCGGACTTGAGAGACAAATATACGAAAAAGAGCTTGTGGATTTTTCTTTTTATCCCTTTACAAACTCTCCAAACATGAAAAGAACCGAGTTATCATTTTCGTTAGACTCATTAAAACATCAAATAGTGACAAACCTGCCCATCATGACAGGACTGATTTTCACCTTCGCTAGACCTGTTAAAACATCACATAGCAATGGATTCACCCGAAGCGTGGAATTATACAACAAGCATATGTTATCCTCCTCAAGATTGATAAAAATAAAGAGGTACTAGTTAGTAATGACTGGGGAAAATGGGAAAAGGGATAAGCCACTTATGGCAGCAGGTCGCTCTTGAACATGACACTTTCACTTCATCATTGTGGCTATTTGGGTTGGGTTATCTACTCGATGGTCATCATACCTTGGTCTATCATACGATCCATTGCTTCTTGTTTTGGGTCAATGCTACCAATTCATTTGGTGTCGCCAACATGTTCAAGAGAAGTCACTCAGTTAAAATTCATCCTTTGTAATACTCATAAACCTTCATTTTCATGACCGCCATTCCTGAACCTTATGTCGTCAATCAAATTCCGTCTCCAAAATCATTACACTCATTTCGTGTTGTTGATGTGGGATACATCAAGGCCCTCCTGCAACAAGTCACTTCTTGTCAACATCGGCCCATTATCCAAGAAGTTGACTTAGAAACACCCTTCCAGTACCTTGATTCTTGCATACATCAATGGTGCTTCTGACGATAGGTTGACATCACTGGCCTTCGACCGAAAGGCTTTGTATAATGTTCGAAATCAAAACATCCATTCACACCATGCAGAATGTACTGCAGTACCTTGAGGATCATTACCATTATCGGTGATTTCTCTTGCATTTGTTAACAACTTGCATCATTAGCTGGTAATCAGACGGTGTCTTCCCATGTTTTACTTTAGATCACATATTCATATGGTTAGACTTGTACTTGAGTGAACGATTGAATGAGATAGAAGACCCCAGATCTAGTTTCATCTATCTGGGCTGCGATTTTAGGAAATGTACCAAATCATCCATACAATGGCTTTACATTGATGGTCATTCGATCATGGGTCTATCTCTGTAGACCCATGATAGACCCATGCTATGGGTTTATCTATGTACTTGTAATGAAAGTTTATATGCTGAGTATGGGTATGCCTTCCCTCAGCGATTCATGAGAAAAAACCAAAATATCATGATATTATGTACTGTAATCGATGCAAGTCACCATCCACTTTGGAATCTCCTCATCACATTGTAAAGCATATCACTCAACATTATTATTTTCGAGTTCATGCTTTAGGGGGCAACTGTTACAGATCCATTTGGGCACATCACTCCCATCATTCAAATCAATACCATTAGGTCTCATCAAACCCTAATTCAGTTTCTACATGCCCTAAACAAGTCAACCTTTTGAATGCCTCCTTCCCAGATAGTTTCATGGCCTGAAGACATCCTGAAATGACCTCTAGAGGGACTAGCGCAGGTAGGCCCATGCAAGAGTGTACTGCAGAGTAGTTAAGTCCATGCCAGGGTGCTATGCAAAGCACTTGGGCCCTCTTTGACCTATGCTAGGCAAGTTTGAGTGAAATTCACATAGGGTTTGGGGAATATTCTTATCTTCTAGAGCCTTTTAGAAGATTCCCACACTTATCATCTCCTATGAGCTCGAAAATGGATGAGGAATGAGTTAAGATACCTCTTATCCTCTCATCCCTTCCTCCATGGAACTAATTCTAAGTATGGAAGGCCATTCAATACCCTCATTGATGACAAAAACTCCTCCATCTTCCTATAAATTGAGGACTCACCTAAGTGATTAGGGGCTGGACTTTGATAAATTGTACGGAGATAATGTTAGTTTGAGAATTGAGACTATTGTAAGTGTCATTATGTTGTCGAAATATCATGATTATGATGTGATGTGGATGGAACCAAAGCTGGAGGAGTGACTTCGAATCAGGCTTCATGGTTGTAATTCTTCCTGCTATTCAATAAAGTATTTACACATTTTTCCATATGCTTATCTTGATATGTGATGCTTATATGTGTGAATGTATCTGATTCCATTTACTTGTAATCAATAGATATTTTGCTTTGATTGGTTCTTTGTCTTCTGTTGATGTTTATAGGTACTTCTCAAGCGTGTTAAGTACAGGAAGGAGCGACAGGATTGATACAAAGGAGACAAGAGGAAAGAAAAGGTACAAGTAGGTCCTCTAATTCTATTTATCTTACCTATTGTTTATAGAAAAAGGTTAAATTTCTTTAAACTATTGTTCTAGATATGGCTACTTATCTAGGGAATTAGTATTTATCAATATATACCAAATTCTTCATAACATAGTGCAGTTGATGAAACCATTGTGTGTGGCTTGCTAAATGAGATGGAATAATTTATAGAGTAGTGGCTTGACTTGAGACTGATGAAACCACTGTAAGTGGGTTGCCAAGGTCTAAAGAACCCACTAGGAAATTTGTATATTGATGAACCTATTTACTAGGAGGTGGAAACACTCAGGTAATTGCAAGGCGAATGAACCACCAGGGTTTCCTTAGGGGTGAAGCATTGGTGCTTTCCTTCACTGAAGAGCTATCTAGAAGAGTTATTTCCACACACCCATGGTAGCTTGTCTGTTGATGAAACTTCCCAAAAATTAAAAGAACTCTCCTCTTGGTATTGAAATATAAGTCTTTATGTAAGGAAGAACCTCAGAGTTGAGGTTTTCTAAGTTAGAAATCTATGTTGCAGCAATTGAGGGTTGTTGATAAAAATTTAGGGAAGTGAATAATTGATCCTTGTGTTAGCTTATGACTAGCTGGTGGGTAAAGGTGGGTTACCTTTAGAGGCCCTATTTCAATCGTAAGTACTATTTTTTACAATTTAAACACTCCTCCTCAAGCTTTGACATCTAGCTTGGGGGTGACTACTAGAGGAAAGGCTTGGTTGTAGTTTGTCTAAGGTTGGGTGGAGCATTGAAGTTCTAATCTCAATTTCTAGGCTTTGGATATAAGATAAGTGTTTATTTCATTTATATGTGCAAGTAAATTTCCCATGAATACCTTTTTTGTTGATTTTAAATGTTACCTGAATGTATGAAACTTGGTTTTGTGTATGATTTGGAGTGATGATGTCTTGAGTATTGGTCATGTTGAGTAAACTATTTGAATACCAATTTTATCTGTGAGATTTGGTTTCTATAGGTTGATGCTCTCATCAATATTTTGAGTAAAGGTGTATTAAGTGCATGGAATAGTGTCAAAGAATGGTATAATTCTAATTTGTCTATTTAGTAGTTCGCAATATGATCTGATGTGCTGATGATTTTATATGCATGTTCATTATGAGGTTTAACTATCATGGTAGATATGAATGATATGTATCCCATGTATGAAAAAGAATGTGATTCCTATAATTTCTACAATAATTTTGGATTCCTATATAATTTCTTGAAGAATGGTAAAATTTATGTATGTATTGTATGAACGTGAATCTTTGTATTCTTTTCATTAAATTAATGAGTATGGTTTTCTAGCCCATTTGCTATTGAAATGATTTGTATAGTTAATATGTTATAAGCTAAAAATAAATACATACATCTATATGTTGTGGTTGGGAGGCGAGATTGAATTCTTGTGATTCTGAGAAGTGCACTCAAATCGCATGTTATTTGTGTATTTTATTGGGTAAGTAATAGCTCTTGTTTTTGTTGTCATGCTAGGAAATTCTAGGAGTAAGCTCATTTCTGTGCTTCAACTTAGTTGATAGTATGAGTGCATCATTAGATGGCTTCCATGCTCAAGGGGCACTAGAAAGTGTTTGTGAGATCATCAGATTTCAATTCTTGATCTCATAGACGACAAGTTCTATCCCTTCGTAGGTAGTCAGATTGAGTATGGTTTGGGATTGTGTGAAATTAGAAAGAGATTCAAAAATTTTAAAATGTATAAGAAATTGCAAAACAAGTTAAAATCCACTCATGGGACCCTCTGACTCGAGGGTCGGGTGAGTTGGATTGAAGGTAGAATTCAGGTGAGTTCACACCCAACTAGGTACTATGTCAGATAAGATCGGGCCGACCTCCAGGCTGGGGGTTGGGAGGTTGGGAGGTTGGGCCAATCAAGGTAATCAAGGTTGGGAACTTTGATGTACCTAGTTGGCGTCTCGTGAAGAAGGGAAAACTCCCAACCATGAAGGATGATGTGCTTTCCACGTAGTTTCACGAAGTGGCATGGTGTCCATGTGGGCGCCACGTGGGGTGCCACATGGTAGATTAGATGATGTGGCAAGGCATAATAGGACAATTTTTAATCGGTCATAACTCTTGATTTGGGAACCAGATTGAAGAAAATTTTATATCATTGGAAAGTTCTCGATGAGACAAATGCAACGATGTTATCCATTTTAAAGTGTGAGGAAGTTGAGAAGATGAGAAATTTTAGACCCCATTTCCATAACTAGTCCTTTGAGATTGGATCGACATAGTAATTGCCTCCTTCTAATCCTTAGTTGGGGTTGGGGTTAATAGGGGGAATGTTACATGGATTAATGATATTACTTTGACATCTAAGTTGTCCACTATTAAATGATAGATTCTAAAGTTAATGTGGCCCTTAACCATTTTTTCATGACATTGTAAATATATACTAATCTTTCTTACCAAATTATTCCCTATAACTTGGTTAGAGAAGGACTACTTATAACTAGCATAGATCCATTTTAGCAATAGATCTATCAAGCTCTAAGAGGGATGGAATATATTGAGGTGAAAACATCTTTTCAAGTGTAGAATTTGAATCTCTTGAGGCAAAAAACTCTTTTAGAGTGCAAAACATAGATAGAGGTTTGCACCTCAAGAGATTTGATCCCTCTCGGCACTAGATAGATCTTGGTGTTAACATGGATCTATGCTAGTTAGATATATCCATACACCCTATGTTTCAACTTCATGTTTAGCATGGGAGGAATTACATGCTTCTTTCATTTTGAGAAACACACTAATAAAATGTTTTATTTTCGCTTGCTTTATATAATATATACATACTCTGTATTGAAATATTTTACTCCACATGACAACTAAAATATTTGATTTATCATCCAAATTGTCCACATTATTTTGTTTTTGTTATTGATATGTTCTTGCATACACATCCCCCTCATATTGTCAAGTGAAAACATACATCCATGGGATATAATCTCATTCTCTTTATATATTTCCATTTTCTTTATATATATGTTTGTGTGTGTGTGTGTGTGTGCATGTGTGGTTTATTTACAATCTAAATTGCCCATTTTATTTTTTGTGTTATTAGTATATTTCTGCATACACATACCCCTCATATTGAGAAATAGAAAGCATACATATATGGGATATAATCTCTTTTTTTTGCTAAAGCAAGAATTGTACCTTCTTTATCATTAAATCCAAAAATAATTTACATAGAATAAAACCAACCCAATGGATCCATGGACTAGTTAAAAACTACCACCTAACAACTAAGGGCCTCGAGATAAGGGTGAAAACCCTAATCCCCACCAACAAAACAACAAAACCCTCAAATTCCAAACCGTACCAAGGCCCACCAATCGACTCACCACAACCCGAATGGGGGACTAGCAATCATACCAATGAAATACCTAATATCTTTAAAATGGAAGTCATTGATGAAACCTTTAATCTCCACCGTCAAAACAGTAAGCCTGATCCAACGGTGGAGGAATATATCGCAGTGCAAGAAGCCCGATGCTTAACCTTATGGCCCCACTAACATGCTCGAAGGTTCCTGTCTGTAGATTTCCCAAGATAGATCTGACGGTTGAGAAGGATATCGCAATGCCAAAAAGCACACTACTTAACCACCCAGTCCCACTTACATGCTCGATGAATCTTAGCCGTCAAATCTCCGTGCTTGATCCGACAGCCCAAGATCATATCGTACGGGCCTAAAGCACCGCTGGTTAGCGTGCGATGAGGGCAATATTCGTACCCACCCCTCAGCCACGTGTAGCGACTTGAATGGTATCGCTCCTAAATCTTGAAAACCACTTTCTGCTTGAAAGGAGCCCGATGACCAGAAAACCACTTTGTGGGCGGAATAAAATTCCCGTGGAGAGAATCTGGGGTATTTCGACCACCACGAAAGCCTAGATTCTGGCTTCCCATTCCATTCTCTCTGTATCTGTTGATGATCCCATGTGAAGTACAGTCCCATCCCTTTGGCCTACTACTCGGGCAGCAAAGAACACCGTGTAACCGAAGAAGGATCAAAATGAGGAGAAAGTTGCAACTCATAACGGAACTAAATTAACTAAAAACAGCCTCCATGGCTCTGTTGCCATGCACCATCATATCTTCATCTGCGTGCGGCCACACTATTCCTTGAATCTATTCTGATACAATCCTTGCCAATTTATCACGACTCTGCTAGAGGTACAATTCACACCTTCATTAGCCAATAAATCTGCCAGTTTGTTAGCCTTCCTTCGAACATGGTTAATACTTACTGTGTGTAAGTTCATGAGGTGAAGCTAGATCCGTTGAAAGACCTGGATCAATATCCAATGTTTAGAAACCTTTTCCGGCCCCATGCCCCAACTGATTCTTTTGACCGAATTAATGATGAGCTCAGAGTCAGCTTCGATAATCACATTTTGCCGATTTTCCTTCACTAGGAGTTCTAAGAATTGATCCATAGCCATTAGTTCTACCATATTTTTAGTGGCTCTACCTAGATGGCAATGGAAGATGGAAAGGATATTTCCCAATTCATTCCTTAACACCCCTCCAAATCCAGCAATACCCGGGTTGCCCTTAGAGGCCCCATCAATGTTATATTTTAGAAAACCCTAAGGGGGAGGATGCCAATAGTCTTGCTCTGTTTCCATCATCCTATCCTTTCTATCCAGGCCCTGAGGAATAAGCCCCTACATGCCCAACTATCTGAGAATTCTCATTTCAGCATCTGAAGGTGGATTCTTAGGGGGATTTCTCACAGTCGTACTCATTGTCTCCCTAAGTTGTCTTAAGGTCTACTCAAAAGGACATTGGAAGGATCTCTTTTTAATTTTAAATATCCTATTTTTCCTTTCTTTCCAGACATTCCATACAATGAATCTAGGTGTAAGAGCCCAAGGTGTGCAAAGAATTTCAGAATCTGAAAAATTTCACCTCCAATTGTTTAGGGTATTGATAATACTCCCTCTATCCCTATCCGTCTTTTGGAAGATGGTGGCAAAAGAGTCCCATAGTCTAGAGGTGAAGTCACAATTTTTGAGGAGGTGTTCCATAGTTTCCTCTTGGGCCTCACAGAGCTGGCATCTAGAAGGCCCCAAAACCCCTCTTTTCCGAATGTTGTCCCAAGTCATAATTTTCCTGTGGTGAACTAGACACATGAAGAGTTTAATCATCATCCATCCTTGATGCCTCCATAGATTCTACCAAATTCCATCCGGAGCAAGAGATTCCAGCTCAAGGAGAATGTGTTTTGCCTCCTTAAGATTAAAGGTGCCCTCATTGTTGTTGCCCCATCTTAACTGATCATGCCCCCCTATTACTAGAATCTTCCTTTGTTCCAACAGTTTCATAAGATCCTCTCCTTTAGCTTTCAAGGGGTTGTCTTCCCTGTAAACAATATTCCTCCAACTTCTCCATTTTCCTACATTATTGGTTTGATCCCAAAAATCTTTAACCTTAGATAACCCTATGTCGTCTGTCTCTATCTTGAGGTCCTTAAAATCCTCTTTTAACAGTATCGATTCTTGTTTCCATTTGTCTTCCAAAAATAGTGCCAGATCTCCCTCTCTAATTTCCTAGAAGTTGTTCTTTTGTACTAAGCCTCTATTCTCCCAGGCCTTTTTCCAGATGTATGAGCCCTTTATATTACCAGACATCCTTATATGATCGTTGATTTGCCAAGTACTAGCATATTTTTCTTTCCAAATACTAGCCCTCTGAGCCTTTGGCTCTTTAACCCAACGCCACAAAAGTTTAGCCCCTAAAGCCCTACTTATAACCTTTGGATCATCCAAACCAAGACCTCCATGTTTTTTTGGTTTGCAAAGCTTTTCCTAGGCTACCAAGGCCCATTTCGTTCTATTTTCCCCCTTGCCCCAAAGGAAGTCCCTTTGAATGGTTCTGAATTGTTGTAAGACTCCTTTTGGTGTAGGGAGAGTTGAAAGCATGAAAATTGGGATAGATTGAAGAAAAACCTTTGTAAGCACCAATCTACCAGCCAAGTTTAAAGATTTGATGGTCCAATTCCTAATTTTATCCTGCATCTTGTTAATCACCGGCTCCCATATACTTTTATGTAGAGGTTTAGCAGTTAGAGGAACACCCAAATATTTTGAAGGAAGGAAATCCCTTTGAAAGCCCAGTATTATGGAAATATTCCTTTGAATAGTAATGTTGGTATTAATGAAAAAAATCTTGGATTTGGAAAGGTTAACCTCCATACCTGAAGCCATGGAAAAGTCACTTAGAAGTTGTTTATAAGTTAGAGCCTATTTGACCATAGGGATACTTTGCAGCATGGTATCATCCAAAAATTGTTGATGAGTTAAGGACTGTTCATTCTCAGAAAGTTGGAGACCCTTGATTTTACCATCTTCCTTTGCTTGCTTGATGGACCGACCCAGTCCTTCCATCATGAGAATGAAGAGAAAGGGAGAGAGTGGATCACCGTGAATGTGGCCTCTTGAAGGAATTAAAGTTTCAGAGGGAGAACCGTTAACCAAAATAGAAAAACTAGGGGAAGTTACCAAGGCCATGACCCATCTAACCCAGTTATGATCAAATCCAAAAGCAATAAGAACCCTCCTAATATATGTCCAATTAAACTTGTCATAAGCTTTGTCTAGATCCAATTGCATGATCATTCCAGCCTTCCTGTTGTTGGTCAGTGTATGCACCACCTCCTGTGCTTGAATGATGTTATTGAGAATTTTCCCGCCTTCCACATAACCAGATTGTTCCCCAGACACAAGAGTGGGCAAAAGAGGTTTGAGTCTGTTGGCTACAACTTTGGATATTATCTTGTAAACCACATTACACAATGCTATGGGTCTAAACTTATCTGGAGTTAGGGCATTGTCCTGTTTAGGGATCAAAGAGATGAAGGAGGTGTTGAGTGCCTTCAAAATAGTTCTATTCCTCCTGGAATCTTCTACTACATTTAGAATGTCTTGTTTAGCAATATTCCAGCAAGCTTTAAAGAAATCTACATTGAAACCATCAGGGCTAGGTGCTTTACCATTCTGCATTTCCATGAGGACCTAACTGATCTCTTCTTCAGTCACTTGCCTATTGAGGTTGAAGTTATCCTCTCTGGACACTAATCTTGGTATATATTTTGTTAAGTCCTTGATAAAATGCTCTCTGTCCAAAATGGTTTACTTAGCAATCCCACGAAAGTGCTGGACTAACATAGCTTCTATGTCTTCGTGGGAACTGAGAAGTTTCCCTCCCTCATCCTTGATTGAAGAGATTCTATTATGGGCTCTGTTTTCCAATGTTGATCTATGGAAGAATCTGGTGTTTCACTCTCCTTCTTTTAGCCATTTCACTCTTGATTTTTGTCTCCAAAATGTTTCTTCTTGTTTACAATAGTTCTCCCATTCTTGCTGGAGTTTGGTAGCTTCCTCATATCTAACTTTGTCAAAGCCAACCTTAATAAGGATTTGGTTTAGTTCTTGCAATCTGTTTTCAACAACGTTTTTTCCTTCAAAAATATTACCAAATTCATTCGTGTTCCAATATTTTAGCCTGCACTTGATATGTTTTAATCTTTTGTGAAGAAGGAACATACCTGTACCTTGAATGTGTAATATTCAGACCACCAACCTGAAATGTTGTTGATGAAATCTAGATGGGTGAGCCAGATATCTTCAAATCTAAAAGGTATGTTCCTGGGGGTACCTATGCCTTTGACCTCCAGTTGGACCAGCCAATGATATGAACCTCCAAAGGGGAGAATACTAGCTACCATTTCCCTATTGTTGAGCATAAGATCCTCTAAGATGATGAATCTGTCTAACTTTGATGCAACTAGAGACTCTACTCCTCTTTTATTGTTCCAAGTAAAGAGACCATTACTCGAAGCAATGCCAACTAGCTTCATAGAATCCATAAAAGTTTGAAAGGCTGAGGAGTCTTTATTTAGAGTTCTGGTTCCCCCTTTTTTCTCCGATAGTGATTTGATCATGTTGAAATCACCCCCCAAAATCCTTGGTATATCTACATGTCTCGCTCTGAGATCCACCAGAGAATATATAAACCTAAGTTTGTCATCCATTCCTTGAGGGCCATAAACATTCGTGATGAGATAGATCTCCCTATCCCCCACAGGTTGAATAACCACTGATAAATAATTTCTATAAGCTTTAGCATCTATTATACCAATCTTTTGGGGGTTCTAAAGAGTAAGAATGCCTCTTGTTGTATTTTTTGCCTTGACTTCTAAAAACTCAAAACGATTGAGCCATTTGCTATGTATTTCTTTAATTTTTTGAATGGAACATTTAGTTTCCTAGATAAAAAGTCATATCTGGAGCTTCTTGTTTCATTCTGTTACTAATTAATCTTTGTTTCCTTTTACTACCTAGACCCTTGATATTCCAAGAAGTGAACTTCATCATTAAAGATTTGTGAAGGAGTAACTGGTTAGGTCTTTCATCTTACCTGAATCTATCATTAGCTTTCCACATTCCATCAACAGCTCATTTTGCTTTTTTCTACCTCTCTTCTTTCCTAGGCATCTAGGTGCTAATCCTTGTGTGTTTTTCATAGTTTTCACCCCTTCACTACCCTATCTTGCAATGCTACTTTGCTTGTCCATCCCTATGGTCTGGGTTTTCCATAAAAACAGCTATTGTACTCTAGTGAACTCTTCTTGAGGTAATGAGTCTACCCCTCCCATGGTTCCCTATTTCAAGAACTCTTCCAAATCTAGGTTTTCTCTCTCAATAATCTCGTGTAGTTCATGGTCCTCCATGTCCATCTCGTTCTGGGTCATTTCCTGGTCCATATCTAGTTCTACATCGCTTGTCATAGCCTCTTTCTGTTTATTGTTATCCTTTGTTTGTTCCTTGTCTTCCTCTTTCTCTTTCCCCTTTGGACTTTCCTCCATTCCCTGATCTGCTTTATTTGTCTCTTCTTCTTCCTCGAGCACTTGATACCTGTTATGACTAGCCCGATGCCCTTTTTCTTGATGTTGCTTAAGTCCTCTTTTCCCCCCTAATCCTTTATGGTTTACTTTATGAAAGCTTTCAGTGCCTTGCATAGTGGCACCTTTGATTTTATTCTCTATTTTACCGAGAGGACAATCCCTGAAAAGGTGTCCATGCTCATGGCATCTACGACATCTAAATGGAATATGTTCATAATCAACTGTCTGAACCCATTCTTTGTCATAAACTTTCAAGATAACCTCATCCGGTAGGGCTCTAGATAGATTAATTTCCACACAAATTCGTGCAAAGGAAGTATATTTTCCCCTTCTGGTGGCTTCAGAGACTTTGACAAAACGTCCTAATTTATTTCTAATGGTTGTTAATGACTCAGTTTGCCAATAATCAAGAGGAAGGGAGTAAAGCCTTACCCAAATCGGAACTGAAGTGAATGTCTCCCGCTCTGGGACAAAGTTCATCATCCATGGCCTCATGTAGAGGCCAGCAACTATGAAGAAGTAGGGCCCCCCTTCAAACACTCTGTCTTTGTCCTCAATATTTGTGAAGACTGTAGTGAAGAATCCCTTTGACCCAAGATGTAGGTCAATGCTTCCTTTTGGTTTCCAATGATATTTAATCCATGTTTGTAAAGCTTTTTCAGTGGGCCATACTCCCATGAATTTACAAATGATAGCATATGTTTTCATGTGTTCCCTGTGTGCCTGTAGTGCTGGATCATTCAGAACTACTTTGAGTCTGACTTCATTTTTGGGTTTACATGGACCCGTCTGTGCCTTGGTTTTTGCCCCCCGTTTCTTGTCGTCTCCCTCCTTGTCTTTTGTGCTATTATTCTCCTTCGATGTAATTCCCTCTTGCTCTTCTTCCATGCTTTCTTTCCCTACTTCATCAATACTTCTGATCTCTTCTATTGGCTTCTTACCTCGATTGGCTACAGTCTACTTGTAGGAGGGAGTGGAGCTCCCTCCTTTGCGCCCTTCCATGGAATTCAACACTTGCTAACTACTGTAAACCCTAGCTATTCCACCGCTCTCTCCTTTTTTTTTTGATGCAAGAGCATTCAACTCAAGGAGAATCATACCTATATGGGATATAATCTCTCTTTACATATTACATGTGAATTCCATATTAAAAATTAAAGAAATTACCAATCTCCCTATTATCTTGAATTAAAAAACACCTATTAATGAAATAATAAATCGCTATATATATTGAAATATTGGATTTGTGCATATGAAATTATTTTATTTTTAATTCACATTACTTTTTTTTGTTATTAATATTTTTAAATGCCATATATTAACTCTATATTAGGAATTGAATAAATTACATTTTTCGCTTATACTAAAAAATAAAAAGCTATTCTAGACTAAACTAGAAATTTTCACTTTCAATTACTTTATCTTTGTAAAATTAAAATGGAAAATTGAATATTTTATTTGTATCCAACATTAAATTTTTTATTATATTATTACTATTTTTTAATTTTAATATAATAAATATATTTATTATTTTTAAATATAAATAACAAGACAACTATCTTTGCCTCTACCCAATTTTATAAATTTGAATATAATTTCCATTATAACTTTTAAAAATAAAATAATGAAACCTCAAATCTAGAACTTCTTCTTACTCGAATAATTTCATATAACTTAATTTCATTAAGGAGGATTATAATATTCTTATAAATTGAGGAGTTATTTTTCTATTATTTTTACAAAAGATAATAAAGTAGTGTTGATACTGTGTATTAAAGCAAACTTACTTTATAATTAAACGAAAACATTTTATAAATATAAATAAATTTTATTAATTAATAATTTATTTATTATATTTTAACTTTTTTTCCCTAATAATTTAATATAAAAGGTAAACCTTGATACATATATACAATATAAAAATATAAATATTAAAATTACTATCACAATAAATTTTAACAACATAAAATTAATTTTTACTCATTTTTATATTTATTTTCCAAAAAAAAAACATTACAAATATAGATTTTGAGGACTTGATAATGTTCGTTCATAAATCTCATTTGAAAAAATGCATTTCAAGATTAAACAAAAAAATTAGTATATATATGACAAATAACAAAAAATAACCACAAAAGTGTAAACCTATAGATTTAAAACTCCATAGCCACAGACTCATGGCCAGCCACAAATTTATGGATATCAAGACTACTTGGGGGACATTGCATATCTTCCCTGGATAGTTGGTTAGCCTTCATATTGAGTTCCATGTAGATAGATTTTTAGGTGAACCATTCCATTGAACTCATTTCTTCTATTATGTTTTGTAAAATATACTTAAGGGAGGGCATAATGGTATCAATACAATAATAGATCCAATTTGCCACCAGTTTTAAGTCTCCATAGATATGAATGTTTTTTATATTCTTGAAATTTGCAACATGTATTAGTGTCCAAAGTGTTGTAAAATCCACTTTGTTATTTAGTCCTATGCCAGGGGAGTATCTTATATGCATATAATAATGTTTCTTGTTACATAAAATTGTTCCAACTCTACATATGAGGGGCTTTCATTGAGTACAATCATAAAAGGATCCCCATGGTATTTCCTAATCAATGGTTGGCATGACTAGAATTCTAGTTTTTTTCCTTTTTATTTTAGTTTTGAATGCTTTGCAAGTGGAATAAATAATCCCCATAACAACCTCAACTAGTATCAATTTGTCTTGGAAAATATCTAAGCTTTGGTCCCACTAGACAAAATGAATAAAAGAAGCATGAAAAACTAGGAAATCATAAACATATTGGTTTGAGACCCAATCTAGGATGCACCCACTTAAAGCATTATTATGCCAAGAAGAAAAAAAAAATGGGTAAAAGTGGCTTTTTCCACAAACCATACCTAAATAGAGAAATGTACATGTAATAAATAAGTGATATATGGTTTCCTCCTTTGATATGCAAAAAAAAACACCTTAGTAGGTCCAATCCACCCCCTCTTTATTCCATTTTCCCACGTAAGTATTTTATTGTTGAGAACTAACCCTAAGGCTAATCCAGGTGGATATTGGTGGCCACCCGCCAAGTCCACTTGGACCCCCACCATTGTTTCTTTCAGCTTTTTAGTTTCCTTAATTATAGCACAGTTTACTATTTTTAGTAGTTTTTTCGGGTCCTAAACTTCTGGAGCCGTTTTGAGGCCCTAAACGACGTTTTTTGGGAAAAACTAGGAGCAACATGGTCCATGGACCGATGTTGCTCTTCCCAAGTTGTATTCTCGGATAGATCTTCTAACGAATATTGTATGTGTAACGGAGATCGTATGCCAAAGTTATGACCCGGGAAGTTGATGACCAATTTACCCAAACGGGGCCCACAGTTTAGCGTTTCATCTTCTAGGGTTAGGTTTTTGGATGTTTAGGGTTTTCCATTGTTTCTCAACAATAAATAGACCTTCGAGCCTCATTGTAACACAGTTGAGAGGCATGTAGCCACCACATCTCTTCTTAGAAATAAGCTACCATCTCCTTAGTTGTTTATTTCCATTTTCTGTTTGTAAGCATATCTCAGTATTTTACATTAATGAAATGAAGTATTATTTCCACTACATCTTTGTGTTTATGGTTATCTCTATAATTTATTGCGTTCTAGTTTAAATCCGGATTAGTGGTATTAGAGCGGTCTTCTTTTTTCTGTTTTCTTTGCATGTCCCCAATGAGGTCGGGATATAAGGAGTTAGGGCTTGAACTGGTCAAACCTTTGCATGACGAGCCTCGCAAAACCCAATGGCCTCCTATGGCGGATGAAGAGAAAGACGAGGGAGCAGGAGATCCTATCAAAATCTTCCTTGAAGAAGCCCTCGAGTGACAAAGGAATGTGATGATGGACAACTTTGCCCAGATCCTTCAGCGGCTACCCAGGGGCAACACATTGACTTCCCACAACTACTCTGGAAATGCCACAACATTTAAGGTACAAGTTAATTTTGAAATCCCCATATTCGAGGGTCAGATAGATGCAAATGTCGTCGATAAATGGTTAAATCTGCTAGAGGGTTGTTTTTTTGTTCATGATTTTTCCAGTCGGGAAAAGATTATTTTCGCTCTTCTCAAAGAAGCCCCCCATGTCAAGGACTGGTGGGAAACCTATTGCGAGCAGAAGTATGAAAGTACCAGCTCACTATTTTCAGCTACACCCACCTGCAATTCATTCTGGGATGCCATCAAGGAGCAGTACTACCCTGTCGGAGGCTATGAGGATCAATACATAAAATGGACCATGCTGTAGCAGGGAAGGGACCAAGACATGCCAAAGTTTACCAATATTTTCCATACCCTTCGCTCAAAGTTGGGTATCAAGGATTCGGAGCAACATTTGATACTCAAATACCACGGCTGCCTGCACAAGTACATCCAGGAAGAAGTAGAATTCCTGAACATTTGCTCGCTTGGCACTGCATACCAATATGCCGTCAAGGTCGAGCAAAAGTTTAAAGAGAAGAAGCGAGACTTTGGATTTGCAAATCTGAAGCAAGGGAAAGGTGCCCTCAAACCATAGAACAAAGGACAAAGCGAAGGCGGGGTGGCCCAAGACAACCCACCAAAGCTGCGAGTGAAGAACAATGTCCGGAAGCCGAAAAAGGACACAGGAAAATGGTCTGAGTTCCATAAGAGTTCCACTCACAACACAAGTGAGTGTTGGGCCAAGTAGTCACTAGTGGCTGAGCTAAAGGTTTTAGAATCAAATTCATGTTCTGACTCTGAGTCAGAACCCGACAAGGGGAATGACAAAGGCAAGCAGATTATCAATACGGAGCCCAACACCACTATTTCCACCATGACGATATAAAAGGAGGAACCTGAAGATCCAGAGGAGGAGGAGCGTCTCTTCCACTCCCAAATGTGGGTAAAGGGATCCCTGCTATAGTTCATTGTCGAAAGCAGGAGCCAAAAGAACCTCATTGCAGCAGAGTCCGTGAAGCAGCTGGGCTTACCGACCACAGCACATCCACAACCATACACCATCGGGTGGCTTCACCAAGGACAGGATCTTCACGTGAGCCAGCAGTGTCGCCTTCCATACAACATCAAGCCCTTCATGGATGAGGTATTGTGTGACATTGCTCCCCTTGAAGTTTGTGATGTATTATTAGGACAATCATACTTTTGGAAGCGACATGCTATGTATGAATCAAGGCCCCGTGTTGTTATTATTACTTTGGGAAATAAGTTGTACAAGATACCAGAGGTAGCACCGCCTACCGTCATCTCTTTGGTTACTGCAAAGCAATGCAGTAAGCTCATTTCCAAAACTGGGAAATTTGTTTTCTTGATGATACACCATCAAGGAAAGAAAAAGAAAGTGGCCATGACCTCCAGACAGGGCCCCTCCACATGACAACTACAGATGGACAAGGTCGTGGAGGAGTATGAGGACATCTTCACCTCCCCCGCAGGGGTTCCTCTACATTGTCAGGTCAAGCACTCCATCGATCTAACCCCAGGTGCACCACTGCCTAATGGACCAATCTATCGATGCTTCGTTATGGAGAATGATGAAATCAAGAGGTAGATTCAAGAGCTGCTACAGAAAGGTCACATCCGTCCGAGTTCATCGTCCTGTGGGAGCCCGATCGTGTTGGTACAGAAGAAGGATGGGACTTGGAGACTCTGTATTGACTATCGGGTTCTAAACAAGAACACTGTCCGTAATAGGTACCCAATCCCATAGATTGATGACCTCTTGGACCAACTGAAGGGGCAAATTTTTTTAGCAAGATCGATTTGAAGTCAGTATATCACCAAGTACCAATCGAACCCTCCAATGTGTGGAAGACTGCCTTCAAAGCCAAGGAGGGCCTTTTCGAATGGTTTGTTATGCCTTTCGTATTGACGAATGCTCCTGCAACCTTCATGAGGCTAATGAATGACATCTTGTGGCCATTCACCAACTCATTTGTAGTGGTATACTTGGATGACATCTTGATCTTCAGCCAAAGTTGGGAAGAGCACCTCCAACACATCCGACAAGTTCTCCAAACACTGTGGCAACACAAGTTATGTGCCAATTTGGAGATATGCACTTTTGGCATGACCCAAGTTCAGTATCTGGGATACATTATTGATGAATAAGGGGTGCATGTGGATCTAGCCAAGATCCAAGTCATTCGGGATTGGCCCTCTCCAACCACTCTAATGGAGCTCCACAGCTTTCTAGGTCTTTCCAACTTCTACCACAGGTTCGTGTTGGGATTTTCTCATATCACTTGGTGCTTGAGTCAAGTCACCAAGGGAAGGGCGAAAGAAAAATTCTTTTGGTCTGAATCTCAACAGAAGACATTCACAGAGTTGAAAGACCACCTCTTCTCGACACCAGTGCTCACATTGCCAAACTTGCAACAACCATTTGAGGTTGAGACAGATGCCTCTGACTATGCTATTGGGGCAGGCCTTACTCAACACGGGCATCCAGTGGCATATCACAATGAGACACTTTCAAAGACAGTGTGGAAGCATCCCACTTATGACAAAGAGATGTATTCCATTGTGTAGGCCTGCCGACAATGGAAACATTACATTTTGGGGAAGGAAACGGTTATCCACACAGACCATCGACCCCTCTAGTTCATACAGACCCAAGGGAAATTACAGAATGATCGCCATTAGAAGTGGTCCACATACCTGTAACAGTTCCATTTGAATATCAAGTATAAGAAGGGTAGCACCAATAATGTTGCAGATTGCCTCAATCGACCACCGATCATGTCATTAACCACCGTGCTCAACTCTTGTGGGCATGAGACTTCTGATTGGCCACTTCTCTACAAAAGTGACCCAGACTTTGGCCACAAATGCCAGACACTCTTGGAGGGTCGGCATGTTCCAGATTTTCACCTCCAGGATGCCCTGTTATGCCACCTAGGCAACCTTTGTGTTCCTTCAAGGCGACGTGCCAAGATGATTTGGGAAGCACACTACAGTCGGGCTACTAGGCATTTCGGGGTCGAGAAAACAGTGGCAGTACTACAGAAGTATTTCTATTGGCTAAATCTTTGACAGGATGTTGGGAAGTACATCAGATCATGCACTGCCAGCACCATTGCCAAACCGACAGTCAAGAAGCAAGGCCTCTATACCCCGCTTCCTACCCCTAGTCGACCTTGGGAATCCATCTCCATGGATTACATGTCAAGCCTTCCTTCCACTAAGCATGGAAACGACTATGCTTTTGTGGTCATCGACAGGTTATCGAAGATGGCCATTATGGCGGCCTGCAAGAAGAATATCATAGTAGAAGCCACTGCTAAACTCTTCCTTGAATGAGTGTGGGTGCAATTTGGGATCCCACAGTTTATCATCTCAAATCGAGATAGTAGGTTCCTTAGTACATTTTGGTCCAGTCTCTAGTTGATGCTGGACACCAAACTCACTAAGTCCACAACCTTCCATCCTCAAACTGATGGCCATATAGAGGTTTTCAATAGGATGATTGTACACATTTTGTGCATGTACAACTCAAAGTATCCACGCACATGGGGTGAGAGCCTCCCCTATGTTTAGCATAGCTACAACTGGGCTCTCCACAACTCGACTAGCCACAACCCTTTTCAGGTGGGTCTGGGATTCTAGCCACTATGTCCCATTGATGTGGCCATGCCATTTGCAGCTACTCACGCAGATTCAGCTTATGTCCAGTCCGAAACAAACAAGGCAAACAGCTTCATTGAGCACATCGAACATATTCGCCAGCAATTCCATGACATTCTGGAGAAATCAAATGCCAAGTACAAGTAGCGACATTATCAACATTAAGTGCCACACAAGTTTCAGGTGGGCGACAAAGTATGGTTACATTTGCAAAAGGAACGCCTTACCGAAGCCTATCGGAAACTCAGACCACTCCGATATGGTCCTTACACCATTACTAAGGCTATGGGAGACAATGCATTTGAGCTCAGCATTCCCCCATTCCTTGGCCTGCACCCAGTGTTCAATGTGGACTGTCTTCGGCCATACTTTCCACCATTACTAGACACATCCGACATTGCAGAACAGCTCACACCCACAGAGTAAAATCTAGCTTGCATGGAACAAGCTGCAACTGATCGAATCATGGACACACAGATCAAGCACACTCACCAGTAGAACATCCAACTGTATTGAGTTGTCAAAGCAATCCAACTCCTTCACTAGGGCAAGTGGCTCACTAGGGACCAAGTTCAACAGAATTTTCCTCATCTCATGGAGGAACTCAACGCAATGGGGACCATTGCTTCCTAAGGTGGAAGGAATGATCTAGGTGGATATTGGTGGCCACCCGCCAAGTCCACTTGGACCCCCACCATTATTTCTTTCAGCTTTTCAGTTTCCTTAATTATAGCACAGTTTACTATTTTTAGCAGTTTTTCGGGTCCTAAACTTTCGGAGCCATTTTGAGGCCCTAAACGACGTTTTTTGGGAAAACTAGGAGCAACATGGGTCCATGGATTGATGTTGCTCTTCCCAAAGTTGTATTTCTTGGATACATCTTTCTAACGAGATACTGTACGCATCAAACGTAGATCGTATGCCAAAGTTACGACCCCATGAAGTTGATGTACCAATTTACCCAAACGGGGCCCACAGTTTCGCGTTTCATCTTCTAGGGTTAGGTTTTTGGATGTTTAAGGTTTTCCATTGTTTCTCAATAATAAATAGGCCTTCGAGCCTCATTGTAACATAGTTCAGAGGCATGTAGCCACCACATCTCTTCTCAGAGATCAGCTACCATTGCCTTAGCTGTTTATTTCCATTTTTTGTTTGTAATCATATCTCAGTATTTTACATTAATGAAATGAAGTATTATTTCTTCTGCATCTTTGTGTTTATGGTTAACGCTGTAATTTTTTTCATTCCTGTTTAAATCCATATAAAAGGCCAACTTACATTTTACTAGATCATTACTTTTTGGAAGATATTTCCACCACCAACAAATTTCACCACTGAAAGAGGCTTCAACCTGCACCTCGTATCCTAACATTGTTGTAATTTCTCAAGCAGTTGAATTTTTTGACCAAATTAAGTGATCTTCATGTTCATTTGATAGATGAACCATGTGTTCCCTATTCTTTTGCTTGCTAAGCATGAGAATTTGCTAAGGAAAAGAGACCATCTTCATGAAGATAACCTATAGTTACTTATGAAAATATATATTTCTCTCCAGTGCCTACCCATATATCTAGTCCTACTCTAATATTTTTCTAATCCCCAATCTTCGATATTATGCAACTACCAATAATGGGGAATGTGTTATCTAATTCCTTCCAAACAATGGAGGAGTTTGAAACAATCTTCCTTCGATCCTAGATCCAATCAATTATTGATTTTCTAGAAAAATATTTATCCCTCATGGGCCTAATCCATAGGGATATATTTTTTAGAAGCCACTAAAGACTTTTTATTGCTAGAGACATAAACAAATCTATATCTGTCAAGACCTAACCTCCTAAAAATTTGGGCTTTGCAATGGAAGTCAACTTGACAAAAGGGATACCTTTTGAGGATTTCTTGTGGCCCACAAGAATCTATATATTAGTTTAGTAATTTTCCAAAGGACTCTTTTTGGGATAACAGTAATCAAGGTCCAATAAACTAGGATGCTTTCAAGCACTAATTTAACCAAGACGAATTGGACTCCCTTATATAGAAGTCTATTTACCTAGATTGAGATTATGGCCTCAATCTTCTTAATAAGAAAAATCAAGTCCACCACCTTGTACACATTAGGATTAAGGAATAATACCAAACATTTGAGGACTTCATGCAAATATTTATAATAAAAAGAGAACAATTGATCAAGAAAAGTCTTAACAGGAGTAGACAGATTACATGAGGTAGTAGTAGATTTACTTTCATTAATTTTCATGTCCGCGACTAGTTTAAATCAAAAGAGTATTCTTTTTATGTGTGAAATATTATAACAATAAGGAAAATTAAAAATAAGTATATTTTCAACGAATAAGAGATGTGAAATGATCATTAGATTAGAGATCTTGACACCCCTCAGATCACTTGAAGATATAACATGTATCATATTACTCATCGCTTCTAAAAATAGAAGAAGAAGAAAAGGATATAGTGTATAGCCTAATCTGAGGCCTCTTGTTTCCTTGGAAAAAGTATAAGGGTACCCGTTGATGAGAACCTCGATATTGACCGAAGATATACATATCAAAATCTAGTTAATAGTTTTTAGATTCATGTCCAAGTGAATGAGACAGTCCTATAAATTCCAACTTACCCAATAATTAGCCTCTGATAATTCTATCTTCAATTCTATGACAATGATGTTTTGAGTTTTTATTGAAGGTAAAGAATCTTGGGCTAGAGTCACCACATCATGAATCTACCTATTGTGAAGGAAGCTGAACTATTCTTTTGTGATGATAGAACTCAAAATGGGATTTAATCTCATTGAAATGATTTTTTGTAACCAATTTGTAGATAACATTGCAACATGATATACAATAATAATCTTAGAAAGAGTTAGCATCCTGCTTTTTTGGAACGAGGCATATAAATGTCGAATTTAAAGAAACATGCACGCAACCCATATGATGAGACTCTCTCACCACCTTGAGGATGTTTTTTATTAATAGGTCACAAAATCCCAAGGTATTTCTCCAATTGTCACTTTTTACTCTTCTACACCATCAGATCCAATGTTAGACGATTGGAAGTTCTTCTATCATTAGACTAAATCTTGATTTGTACAACTGTTCAATTTTCCTGATCTTTATTATAACCCATGAACCTATTACAAGTACTTCGCCTGTAAGGATTTCATCCCTTCAACAGTTAAAGTTCTTCAATGAGCCTCTCGACTGCTAGCAAAGGCAACAAAGGAAGCAAGACTAATTGAACTAACAACAAACGAAATGCAAGAAAATTTGTTGTAAATTATTGTAAGGAAAGAAAAAGTGTCTTTCAAAGGAAATGCAAGAAAATATGTTGTAAATTACCGCAAGGAAAGAAAGAGCATCATTCATGTCTTTGTTCTTCAGGTATGTATTTGTATATATCTCTTTGTTCTCTTTTCCTGTGAATGCACACGCAAGAGAATCTATTGTAAATTACCAAAAGGAGAGAAAGAGCGTCGTTCATGTCTTTTTTCTTCAGGTATATATCTATATACATCACTCTGTTTTATTTTTCCTGTGAATTTGAATGCATGTGTAGTGAAACTAACAAAAGATACTTTGGCATTGAAAAATAAAAGTTGATTAAGAAAGTTTGCTTCACCCTAAATGTGGTGGAGCATTGATGCAACAATAAAGAATAAAGGTGAAGGAGGAAAAACATAGTTTGTTGGATGATGTCCTCTTCTGAAGAAAACGAGCATCGGAGAAGTACAAGCGCACATATGGTACAAAGAGTTTCTAAATATAGACATTGGCTAACTGGGACATCCTTGGAGCTAACAAAGCTATGTTCTATAATGGTATGCTCGAGTAGTGAAAGCAGAGCATAGATCAATTTAGGGTTTTATCTTTTTTGGATTGAAATGTCAAGAATCACATATATTGTTTAAAGTGGTCATAGGAAGGTGGAACGAAATCCCTCTCAAGGGACATTCCATTTCAGTATAATAGGGTTATTTGGGATCTTGATTTGAGTAATTATGAGATCAGGTGCTTCCTTACAATTGTTAATTGTAATTATTTAAAAAAAAAAACCTCTATCCTTTGTCAATTTCCTTGTGAATTGTGTTGCCAAATATTGTGGAGATATTTGTGGGGAGCCAAATGAATAATAATTGTAGTTATCTTAATAGAAGTGATATGTGTTTATTTCCTTCTTTTCCTATTGCTTCTATTCTTTTTTTCATTAATGATTGGTGTTTTCCAAAGGCGCTTGTGCATGATGTCAACGATCTCAAGAGTTTGTTACATTTTTTTGTCAACTCTTGTAAAGGATTTTCATCACTTGCAAGCATGATAACAATATTATGTGCCACTATACTACGAGCTCTATGGCTAGGAAGGATTTCATGACTTCATCAATTCGTTAGTCAATTGGCTGACTACTATGCTTCGAATTTTATTCTATGCGATTAGATGCTCCCTCTGATCCTTAAATGATAGATGGATTTTGTTGAGATATGAAAACGATTAGATTCTCCCTTTGATGATCTTCCTCATATGATATGAAAGATGGAGTTTGATGAAATATGAATAACATTATTCCTTTTTATAACGCCAAGGCCAAATTGTTGAATTCTAGTTTTATATGTTTTAAATTTGATTGATGGACTTCGTATTTTAGGATGTGGTTGTGTGTTTGCAAATTAAAATTGAGAAATACGTAGTCATAGTCATTGGCTACCCAATATCATCTACCACATATGAACGTGTCTCGATTGGATCTGGTTGCATCTCTCAATGAATCTATCAACAATTTCATGTTTCTTGAAACACAGACTTGCTCACTCTGCCTGGTTGGAATCAAGTCTCTCAACGAACCTATCAACAATTTAGAGTTTCTTAAAGCTGAAACTTGGTCACTCTATCTGATCAGAAGAGAGACATTTTGTTTGTGAATAGTAGGTGCACAACTGTGTGAGCACACCTTTTCTATTGGGAAACTTTTTTTAAATAAGTAATTTTTATATATAAACATTTCAATAAGGAAAAAAACTTAATATTTATTCATCTATGTGATAGATGACATAATTATATATTTACCACTTCTACTTTACTAAACCATCTTCATATTCCCATGGCTAAAGATACCACCATGCTCTTGATGAAGATTATTTTCATTGTCTTAATGGTTGGGAGAAACAACTCAGGCAAAAATGGCAACAAGGCGTCTACAACAAGAGAATATATATATATATATATATATATATATATATATATATATATATATATATATATATATATATATATATATATATATATAATATATATTATATATATATATATATATATAAACATGTGTCTAGTATATTAAACAATTCTCATTATTCCTTGTCCAAATATATCAAACATATCACTATGCTCTTGATGAGGATTATTAATCTAATGTTTCTGTTATGTTAATGGTTAGGAAAAACAACTCAGTTAAAAAAATTTCAATAACCTAAAATAAGCACTCTTTACATAAATTACTCTTTCAATCCTAATACTTATTTAGGAAAAAATAGTTATTTTTCATTTTGTAGTTTCAGATTTTGTGGGGTTTTTTTTTTTTTTTTGCAAATTCATCTTTTTTTTTGTAAGCTTGGTAGCACCACATCTTCATCATGTCCAACTTCTCACCTTGATCAAGGGTTTTCATTTTTTTTTTTTTTTTAATGTTATGGCATTTTAACCACATGCCAATTCAGGGTGGGCAGGTTTTGAACTTGACGCACTCCCCACCGAATGCACCGAACCATCGTTAAGCTAATGGATCATACATTTTGCATATTCATCTTTGAAATTAAAATTAATTATTTTTATTTAAATTTTTTCTAAGCTTGGTAGATCCTCCTTTTTCATTAGTAGAAAGAAAATTAACACCACATAGAACTGGCTAGGTGGCCTCAACTTGCCTAGTGGAAAAGCAAGTCTGTTGGCCACCTATCTGCATTATATGCCATCTAGTAGCAAAAAATATTGAGTCTCTCTATCCAAGCAATATAATTTTCAGTTTCCTTTCCACATCCATACTCTAAAGTTCTACATTCATATGTAAATGCATAGACAAATTTAAAAGTTAGTCGCATATATAAACAAAACAATCAATAAGTAAGCATGTTATTCATGTTGTTCATTTGACGTTGATTCAACTAGAGATGGATCTTTGGCATTCGATCCGGGTCACTCTATCTAATCCAGTATGCAAGGCATATGCTTCTTAATTCGGCCAAGGCGGATGTCTTGTTTACGCAGTTGGAACTGCAGCTTCTGAAATTCCTGCTTGTAGTTTGGCAGTCCCTGAACCGTAAATTCCATGCCCGCCGAGATCTGTTCCATCGTCTTTCCCAATAGGAATTTCATCAATGAATACCAGTAGAGGGTCTGATTCTACTAGGTGATTGTCCCTCATGTGTTCCTAGAGTTCGGGACAAGGACTCTCCAATCCTCTAGCTCTGTTTCTGTCTCACTCTCCTCCCTTTTTAAGTCTTCCTTCCATTCTTCTATCAGTCTCCTAACTTCTTCATTGGTTCCCTCCTGATAGGTGGTTTCTACTTCATTGATTAATTACTCAATAGACTCCTAACCTCGTCGACTACCTGAAGAGTTGGGTTCTATGTCTTGCTTGGTCTCCCATGGCCTCTTACCTCAGCCTCGATTCTTTGTTGGTTGTGCCATGATCTCATTGGCCCAAACCCTTATAGTGCGTGGCAGATTAGCCGGTTTATGAGCTACTTCCTGATGAGGCATGGATTCTTCATGTGTCGAGGTTATTTTACCACTTGGTGGACCTGATTTGCAGATAAGACATCCAATTAAACAATCAATCTTCATTGTGCTACTGCATAATTCAAGTTTTCGGGTGGTAGAATTATTTCGCTCCACCCACCCAAGTTCAAACACCCCCTGACAATTGTAGTTGCATGCCCCCCTTAGCTGTAGGTAGGATACGTAGAGAGGCCCTTCCCATTCCCCACACATGAGGGTCTATGCCCCAATTCAAGCCCCCCCTTAGCGTCGCTCATGCATGCATCATTCCTCCAGTCTCAAATACAATGACTTGACTGTCCTCTGGCCACCAAACTAACTTGTTTGAGTTGCACTTTTATACTAGCACGACAAGCATCATGGGTGCTCAACACAGGTGTCCAACCATCCCCGAGCCCCGAAGCATAGTAGTTGTCCCATCTCCTTCCATTTCTGACATATCTAGTCTCAATTACCTGTGAGGTCTCATGGTTGTGGCTTCTCTCCTCCTTCTCCCCAATTCTTGGGTCCCTGTAATTACCTCCCCAGCTGTGCATGGAAAAAAGACAAAGGTTTCCTCCTAGAATAAGGGTGTATAGGTAGACTATATCCCAATACCAAAACACCCGAGCTTTTCCAACGACGCAGCTGCATGCTCCTACACTATGCTCCCTGCCCCACTACCAGCGTAATTCCCATGTGGGATAGGAGAATCTCAAAACATAGTGAGATGGTTAGGGTGCCCATCAGATTCTAAGGAAGTTGCAGGCTATCGCCACCAACCCACGCCACCATTCCCTATTATCCCTACACCTCATCCCCAATTTTCCCTACATCTCCTACAGAGGAAACAAGAAATAGGGCAACATAATGAGGTGAGAGAGGATGCCAATTACATATCCAGTTTCTTTTGCTTGCAGTTGGCGGGTTCTCCATCACTTGTGGAGCCACTGCACTAGCCCACCAATCTAGTCCCCTTGCACTCAGTCATTATGGTTATCACTATACTCCCCTCTGGGGTGACTACATACTGAAACTCCTTCCCTCCTCTCGCTACCACCTTTCCTTAATACTCTGTCCATCATCATGAAAAAAGGCACCGGACCCATCGCCTCGAGTGTGTGGGGGGCAGTGGTTCTGTACCTCATGGTACAATCCATTAACATAGCCTTAATGAGGTAATTCGTTGGCTCGCACCCCGATCGGGGGTAATTTTTTATTTTTTATTTTTAGTTTTATTTTTAATAAAGTTTATTAACTTTTAATTTTTCAAGGTTAATTTCTAAATTTTAGTTAAATAATTTTCTTATAAAATTATGCGTGTTAAACAATAATTTTGATTTAAAAAAATATGATACTAAAATATACTCAAATGTATATTATACTCTTTTAATTATTTCAAACATAATAAAATTAATTAAAAAAATATTGAGCATCACCCGATGCAATGAGTGCTAAGTGAACTATTTAAAAATCATGAGAAATTAGTCAGTTACGACTACCTCTCATAGAAATGGTCATACGTGAATGACTTACTTAACGCAGTTGAATCCCAAAATGATATCTAATATAATGCACTGCGTAAACCCCCATACTTAAAAAAATATTATTATTACCTCTCTTTCACCTTCTCAATTCTATCACATTATTTAAAAATGTCTTCTTCCTCATGCATTGAATTAAATAATTAAATAGGATTAATATAAATTAAATAGAGTTATAGTATTTTCAAGCTTAAGAAAAATGTTAGTTTATAGAAATCTAAAATATTTTTTTTGTTTGTCAAGTTGCCTGTGATCCTCCAGGCTTGACATGTGGCTTGAGGAGCTGTGACCTAGCGGCATCTAAGACATCAAAGTTGCCCAGGGATCACACCCGACCTGGGCCACACCAGCCCTTCGCTGACTAGATTTTTTAGCATGTCTCCTCCCCCTAGCACAAGGCAAAACCACCCCTTGTGAAATTTTATCCTGGGTCACCTTGTTGACGAGGCCCATCCTCAACCAGTTGTGCTAGTGGGACTTGACATAGAAAGCTAACCTATAATTAAGAATGATTAACAAAAATGAATGAAATGTAGATATCTATTTAATAATACTGTATATCCAATTATATAATAATGATTATTATTATTATTATTATTATTATAAATTCCCACCAAGACCCATATCGTCTATGGAACCTTGAAAGGTAAGAGATTACTCATAATTTTTTAAAATTTCATTTTTATGCTCAAACAACATTATGAGAGTGTTCCAATGTTACTATAGTTTTTCCAATTTAAAGGGTGAAGCAGGTTGGTAGTGTGACAAATATTTTGAATATGATCTATTTGAATGAGAGGCACAATGATAATGGAACAAATATTGAATCAATGAGAGCAATTCAAAGAATATATTTGATATTAGCTCGTGTTACAATCACACATGTCTACTTTGTAGATATTGCAGTTGAATATAAAATCTAAATACCTCGTATTCATGAGGAGGCAATTGAGTGATTATGTGAACCATCATCCAACAATGATGCATAATAACTTATCATTATTGCATAAGGAAGCTTTATATTTGAACACCCCTTCTTATGACTTACACTACTGAAAATGAAACTTACACACAATGGCACAATTGAAAACATACCCTACCATTCTTCAAAGGCTTTAGTTTTGAAAGCAATGCTTGTCTTTGCAAGAATCCTTCAAGTTGTTTATTTGTTGGCTTGATATACTAGAAAATTTAAAGGAAGTCCTATCTTGGGCTATATGTTGATGTTTCTTATCACAAATTGGTGTTTGGATTAATGTCCATTTTATCACAATGGGCTAGTATTCCTAGTGGATAGGTTCCTTGCCCTCGTGGGGTAAGTGTTTTAGTTTATAGATGCACATCTATTTCTAAGTCAATCTATTGGTCCTTGAAACTCTAATAAACTTGGGGTGAGGAGTTCGTTGGTGTTTCAATATTGTTTCTTCACTATAATACAATTGATCACTTTAGGGAAATCAATGAAGAGTGGCATTACAATAATCTTTCTTCTCATTTTGCATCTGTCAATTGTGCTTCATACTTTTATTTTTAATTTTTTTTTTCCTAAGTAAAGGCTAAATCTATTAATAAAGAGAAAATATTTACAAGGAGGTCAAGAGCTCAGAGGAGGCTGAAGCCATTCAACAACACTGACCCAGAGAACATAAGACCAGATAACTAGATGACCAGATAACCCGATAACCCATTCCCGGGATTGAGATGACCCAATACATAATTCCCAGAATGCATACATACAAAAAAAGCTGGCCAAGGTGGTAAAAAACATTACAGGGCATGTGAGAATTGCGGCCATGATATTTTCTGTGCTACCCTGATAACCATATGCAAAACTGAACAAAAACAAGGGCCTGCTAGACTTGCCGAGCCAGGACCTGATACAGAGCATATGACCATGAGAGCTGATAACTATGCCAAGCCAAGACCTGATACAAAACATGATGGAAAAATCCAGAATAGCATAACACATAGGATAGAAGAATCAGAAGGGAAACTGCAACAGTAGGCATGGTTCCGAAGGCATCATGCATTTCGCAGAGGGTCTCGAGCGTCCTTCTCCACCCGGCATGGAGAGCCCATCCACATGTTATCGACATTGTCCCTGGCGCCCATGTCGCTGCCACCTGAAGGAGCTACTAGACACAAATTGCAATCAGATGGGTGCGCCGGATCGATTGCTGTCAAATTGTTCTGAGCATTGTCTTCTGGAGGCTTAGGGACCTCAGGAACGTTCCCCTCAACCTGCAAGTCACCATGATTAAACACAGTTCCTACCTCATCTCCCTGGAGCACACTGTCATCCTGAGACTGCGAGGGTGAGGTATGGACAGAGATGTTGGGCCTGTCTTCTTCCTCAGCCAGAATGACCATAATGCTAGCTGAAAGAATCGGTCTGTTGAGACGACTATGAAATTTAAAGCGGGTGGTTTGGAATGAATTATGCGGAAAGGGCTTACCATGATTAGAGGACGGGGAAGCTGAAGCCAAAGGTATGATGTTCTGGGGAGTAGGCTGAGAATGACCGCAATTACCACCGGTGCCTCCACGGCGAGAGCAACCACGGCGGCACACCATCGTCAAGAGAACGAAGAGACTTGAGGGAAGAGATGAACAGGACTGGACAGAATAGGAACGAAGGTGGGCAAGCTAGGTAAGGAGCTTACACCGGAGTAACCACCTAGCTACCAAAGCAACACAGGGATGCAGGAATAAGGACAGGCTGATGAAGAGTGACCCAATAAGAATGACAGCCGAAACCACAGACGAAGCCATTAAAATAACAACCTGCGAAGAGTCTCGAATAGGGGACGCATTCAATACCGAATGCTTGACAAACTGTCGGTACAGAGAGTGATTCATATCATCCGCGGGAGGAGATTGAAGGCCGTGCAAGATTTCCAGGTGCATATCCAGCTGCTGGCTTGACATGCGCCTACATTGAATGAGCCTCGATAGCACCCGCATTCAGGTATACTTTTATTTTTAAATTGCTTAGATTCCAAATTGCTATTTTTTCTTTATTTTATTATTCATTGTTTCAAATGAAAATTATTATCATGGAAACCTTCTAACAAGTTGCAGCCCTGGGGATGTCCAGAGAGAAATACGAGAAGCGCCAAGGAGTGGCGTTGGTTATAGGGGTAACATGAATTATAGGAAATTGCTTGGCATAAATCTTGCCTTTGTCTGATACTCCTGGTGGACCTTGGAAAGTTTATGGAGTTGCTAGGAGGGCTAAACGAGATCAATCTCCACATAGTCTAGTGTAATATTTTCAACGTGATGTTTTAGATAGAGAGAAAATGTTATAAAATATCGCACAATCAGATGTCACCCATCTCTTTTGGGTTTTTTGGGTTAGCAGAGTTCATCATCTGACACTCATATTTTGCTTCTCTCCATGGAGCTTGATGAATGTTTTAGTCACATATTGTGTTTACATTACCATATACAAACATAAGGGGTTGTCTTTCAAGTACCCATGGAACAATATTTCATGGGAACAATTTATATATGCATCTAATTCAAAATTGATTGCAGAATAGGAAATTTGGGCTGCCATAGATCCTTATGAAAATAACCAAGACTCTAATTATGAAAATGGAGATCTGTATAAATGGAAATGCCTCTAGAGAATATTCACAGAGAAATTTGATTTGGAACAATTACCTTATGAAGGTGAAGATTTCATTTTGGTTGAGGTGATGAAAGACAAAGGTTTGGTTTGGGATGCAATTGTCAATGAAAATAAGCTCTTGGATTGAGCATTTGGGAAGCATGTCACACATCCCTATGTTTTGAGTATATTGTATGATTGTATTACATTTAACATTAAGATTTCCTTTTCACTCAAATTGGGTTATAGTTAAATCACTTAACATATAAGGTATTTTTCCATCTATACTCTTCTTCCATATGCACTATTGACTTATGGTGTTTCCTTTGCAACATTTGGTGCTACTGAATCAATCGTACCATGTGAACCCAAAAAATTGTATGCTGGCAGTCACATCATGGATATGAAATGTGGTATATTATTTGTGTATACATCATAATTTGGTGCATTTACGGTTCAGAAGACATTTAGAGTGAATATCAAGTTCAACACACTTAATCTAAACTCAAAGTATATAAAAGGTCTCTCCATATATTCACATTCATTACTAATTGAGAAGACACTCCAAATGCACAAAATATCAAGAGAAGCTCACATATTGATGACCTTTTCCAATCAACCTGAACAAGGATTATGCTTTTTGAAAAAGAAAAACAAAAAATGTCAGCATTTAATGAAATTTATCCAAATAAATATGAACAAATATAAATCTCCAAATTATGAGTGAATTGACTTCCTACCAGTGCCAAGAGATCGATCAATTTTTATGTGCCCCCTGGATGATTGAACTTGTGGCAAAAATCTCTGAGTCATTGGTGATACAAAATAGTATTTCCCATTAGGAGTTGTTGGAAGATAATGTGTCCATAAGATAGGAGTTTCCTTCCCCTGAACATCTGGACTTGACCTTGGAGAATAACTACGATGCTTTGCTTTTGTCGACTCAATAGAAGTCATGTAACTTGGAATCGATGGATTGCCTTGAGAATCATGTTCAATATGCTCAATTTTAATAGATCTAAATGAACTGCATCTTCTAGGTTCCTGCTTCTACAATGTTATTTCACATATCCTCCTTCCTTAATAGTAATTTACAACTAATAATAGTTTCATTGCGAATTATACCAAGCATAGTATCTAAATTCCCTTACACTTTAAAAAGCATCCTCGATTCTTGTATCACCCACCTTGGCATCCACTCTAAACATCCTAGGTTATTCTTAATTAATCAAGAGTATAAATTTTTTAGGGTGATGTTCTATGTGCACTAAAATACTTGTGAGATCCAACACTATGTATGGGGGCCCACTACAACCTTGGATATATTCTTGATGAGCCTCGGTATTGCAGCTAGAATGTTGCAACTCCCGAGGTTACCGACTTTAATTATCAACCCGGGGTTCGTACAAACTTAAAAGGTAAGGGCCCCATATGTGAAGAATACAATGTGTCCTTCCTTTGTTGTCATGATGTAATGGAGTGCGTGTACTAAAATCAAATCCTAAACTAATTGCAGAAAATGAACTGCTTGAAATGGAAACCCTAACTTATTGCAAGAAATAAAACACAAGGAAAGAAACATATTCTAATTGCATAAATATCATGAACTAAATGTAAACAAAACCTAACTTAACCCTATTTATCACATGTGATGATTTAAACTAACTAAGCATGGAATCTGATCTAGAGAGTATTAACTAATGCATGCATGTGCTAATTAAGAAATAAAAATAACCATTTTTCTTTATCTTTTCATTTTATAAATGTAAATGCTAACATTTCATTGTTCTTTGGCAAGGGAGACAAGTGTGGAGGAAGAGGGGTATAATGGTTTTGATGGCTTGGATGTCAAGTAGAGGCCTAATCCTAGCTTAAATGATGATTTCTCTCAATTTGGGCTCAAAATAGGCCGCTATAGGATTTCCTACAGGATGTAGTAGTTCCTACATGATATCTATAGGATCCCCTATTTTATTACAAAAAAGAGGCCGAAAGCTTAGGAAGTGGTCTAGAAGGTGGAATGGAGCTTGCGAAAGGTGGATAATGGATGAATAAGGCATGAAGGTGGTGGACACTACCCAAAAATCAAGCAAGGACTTCAAGATGGGTATATTTTCTCCATGGAAATGGCAATTTTTGCTCATAAAACAAGAATTTGGATTGAGATTTTAGTGGATTTTGGCGACATGGGTGGATGAGGTGAATGAGATGAGGTATCCCTTCAATTTAGAAGCTCCTGCAACAACACACATTATTGTCTACATCTATCCACAAATTCATCTATACATGGGAAAGATTTATTAAATAACAGAATATTACTAAAAAATCAGTCATTCGAGAACTAGTGAGCTAGTAAATCTATAAAATGCTTAACCTAATCAAGTGAAAATGTAATTGGGTAGTTGTGTTATTAAGTATAATGCTTTTTTTATCTAATTCAAGTGGAACCAACTTGATTGAAGCTCATCAGCATGCTCTAAAAAATAGTAGAAATTTATCGTTCTTTGGTACAAAGGAGTTCCAGAAATTTAGATTTGGGAATAAGAAGACTAATCCAAATAGCTCAATGATTACTATGACCTTACAAATATTTTCCAAGGATGAAATGATGCTTGTGACCCTGAAAAAGAACTTACATTAACCATTTAACCCAATCCTACAACAATAGATCATTAATACTAAATGCAGAAATAAAAAGAAATAAAAACAAGAGATGCATGTGAATAAGAATTGAAAAAAAGAAAAGAAAATGATACAAAAGGGCTCTGAGGCTCCTAGGATGGCCAAGACCAAGGAAACGCAAATACCTATGGAGGAGAACAAGATTTAGAAGCTGAGCATGACACCGATCTTCATTATTTTCATTAATACAATTACATCCCTACAAGAAAATACAATGGAGCTTCAAAAAAATGAGTTCTCTCCACAAGAAGACTAATAAAAATCTCACCCTAGAAGAAAATTAGACTTGGTAATTATACAAAATGATTAGGAATCATTCCCCATGAAAGGAGGAAGATTTCCCACCAAAATACCTTGATTAGTGAATTTGGTTCCCAATAATAGGAATTTGCATTAAATGGCAGGGAACACATTCCTAGATTTTCTCAATCATTGGAGTTCCACAATATGTTCCATAATTCCATAATATCTTGTTGATTTATTATTTAATATTGATCCTCCTGTAGTAAGGAGAAAGTCCCTAAATTATCTCCTCCTCCAAATATTCATAATCTACCCAATATTCTCATAATATTCGACAAAAATAAATAATATTAGGCACAAATATGCAATTATTCATAAACCTTCCTAAAGAATATATTAAAGTGAAAAATACATTATCTAATGCAAAAAGAGAGGTTTAATATGATGAAGGATGGTTAGGTGGGCCTTAATTTATGTTTAATTTCTAGGCATGGGCCTAAATTTTTGTCTAATTTAGAGGCCCGCCATACCCCCTTGCTGAAAGTGTTCCTCATCCTTTGAGCAACTTAGTGACTTCATTGTTCCTCATTCATGGCCCTGGTGGCCTCTCTCTTATGCATTAACAATATGGTTGTAATTTCTGCAAGGACAAGCCCAAAACCATATTTGTGCAAAGAAAAATCATTGTTTATTGAGACCATTAGCATGTCTTCTTCCTTTCTTTTGTGGCCTAGATGATTGCCTAATGGCCTTGGAGGCTTTTATATTGATTAGACCTCTCTTAGGCACTGCCCTTTTTGGTTTTTAGCACAATTTGTTCCTTTCTTCCTTCTTGTAGTAGCATTTTGCCTTCCTGTAGCAGTCATTCCTTCTTCCTTTAAAGTCTTCTAATTGTATGGGAGTGATGAGAAATGATGTAGGTTTGTGAAAATGGAGAGGATGCTCTGTTTGTTTTTTTTTTCAAGAAATTTTCATGATGAGACAAAGTGTAGGGTTTATTCTTGAAATTATGAAATGGGATGGATGACTGATGGATATATAGTGAATATGAAGTGGATGGAGGGCTTGGAGTGCTGTGGTGACTTGGCCTTTACAAAAATTTCTTCTTTTAACTATTGTCCTCATTCCTTGAAATCATCACCCTTCATAATTTTACTTTTCAATATCGCAGAGTGAAGGAGTGAGTTGCAATTTACTAGTTCAAGGTGGTCGAGACTTCTGACCCATCCTTAGCTTATAAAAGCTCATCTCTCATGCATTTACAACAAATTTCTAACTATAATATGCTCAAGAGAAGAGGTCAAGAATATTGAATACCTGTACCTACCTGACGGTTGTTGGAGAGACATGCATGTTGTTGCTGAGTTGATGTTGTTTTCTGATAATGACTCAAGTACATCTTCTTGACTCCCTTTTTCTTTTTTGTTGATCTCATTTTTCTGATGGGTTGTCTTCTTATTGATGTGCAAGTGTTGGCTTCCTCTGTTGTTGTTGATCTCTAGAGGAGTTTCATTGTTCCTCTAGTTATGCTTCTCCTCTTTCAATCATGGTGTTGAAGGTTAGGCCTAGAGCCTACTAGTACTTCAAAATAGGGTGCTACAGGGTTTCCTGTAGTACTACTACAGGAAATCCTGTAGCTGCCCTTTTTTGAATTTTTGTGTCCTTTCTCCGTTGGAGGGTAAATAGGTATTGGAATGAGTGGAAGGTGTGGCCATAGAGTGACATGGTCATGATGGGTGTTGGTTGACATGTGGTGAAGTCAATGTCATTTTTTCCTATCCCAAAACAGGCCTGCATCACAATCTTTTCATCGGATTGCCTTTCTTGTAAATTTTCAGGACTTCCTGTAGTACTACAGGAAACTCTTGTAGTAATTACAAGGAATCCTGTAGAAACTACAGACTTGCCTGAAATTGGAATTTTCTTGTTGCTGGAGATGAGTATGGATGAAGGAACATGGGTATTATGGATGAGATGAAATGGCTGAAGAAAAACATGGGGCTTTGTATGCATTGTTTCCCTCTGATATCTGTGTTTATTTTCTTCTTGCAAACCTAAAAAATCCAGAATTGTTATGAGTGGACACGTTTGAGGTCCCTGCCATTATTTTCATGATTTTTTTTTGAAAGACAACCAAGTTGCCTGAAGGAGGTTTTCATCCTAGTTTCCTGCCTTGGGCACCTCAAAAGAGGTTTTCACCCAGAGATCTTTTTTGTTTTTTTTTGTTTTTTCATGTAAGGCAAAGTGGAATTTGAAGATGGATTTTGGCTATATGGAGTGGATGAGTGATGAAAGTGGTGTTGGGGGACCTATATCAACCTTCCCTAAAGAATACCTAGCCTTTTGAACCATTTCTCCATCATATTGCCTCTTGTCGCTTCTTCTCGGGTTTCCTATAGATATCCTGTAGTAATTTAGGACAACCTCTTGTAGTAGACTTGTTTTGTCCATATCTCCCAAACAATAGAATTGATTGACTTGAAATTTTCTGAGCATGTTTCCATTCATCATTATGCACCTCCCCATAAATAAAACTTGGCCAATGGATGCACAAATCTCGAGAAAAACTAAAAATGGTTGAAGGTGATGGAGGCTTATTTCTTGGAAACTATGCACTGGAATTTTCTGAAATTCCTTGGGCATGTTACCATCATCCATATGCATCTCTCCATGAAACATATTTTTAAATGGATACACAAATATTGAGAAAATTAAAAAATGGTTGTAGGCGATGGAGGTCAATTTTTTGAAAATTGTGCACTAGAATTTACTGAAATTTCTTGAGCATGTTACCATCATCCATATGAATCCCCCCTTGAAAATTTTTGGCAAATGGATGCATGGTTTGTAAGAAATGGAAAAAATAATTTCTTGCTCTATGTATTTCTATTTCCTGTAGAGATCTTGTAGTAATTCAGGACAACAAGCAAACTGAATGGGAAAATCTTGAGAATGATGGGTGGATGGTGGAAATAGATGAGGGTGATGGATTGGCATGGCCTTGGTCTTGTTGTAGCATTTGAGCAAAGGAGGAGAAAGTCAAAATTTGACTTCTTTTAACTAGGCTTGACCAATTTTTTTCTTTTGGTACCAACTTATTTTTGTTGCTTGCAGATGTTGGAGAGTGCATGCATTCATCAGAGGGATACATGGAGCAATTTTTTTTTTATTTTTTTTTCCTTCTTGTTCTTCTAGGCCTACTAGTCACCTCAAGGAGGTTTTCAACTAGTAGGTCTGCCTAGGCGCCTCAAAGGAGGTTTTCACCTAGGATGTTTTCTTTTTTTCTCCTTTTTTATTTTTTATTTTTCTTTTTTTTCCCAACCCATCGACTGTTCAATCAATGAACCAATCTCAAGTGCCTCAAAGGAGGTTTTCACCTAAGATTTTTTACTTTTTTTCTCTTATTTTTCATTTTTTTCTACCCTACTCTACTTGAAAAGCAAAATCACTTTGAAGTATAAGAATACTTCCAATGGATCCATGTGCACATGAATATGATAGACAAACTGATGTCTAGGCTTGCAATATATGATTGTACATGTATCTGGATTTCAGAGACCAAATGATTTGACTTTGAAAGGATCAAGCATAGTTGAAGAAGAGAGTGATGTTCCATCTTGTTGATTTTCTGGAACCATGAGGGAGCTTTCTCGATCTTTGATTTTGTTGTCTTCTCTTCATCAAATGCAGCCCATGATCCTTTGGTATTCTCATTTCAATCTTCTTCTTCTACATGTGGTCCTTCAATGATATCAAGAGAATCTATTTTTTGAAATATTGTTCCTAATCTATGGTGAATACCATTTAGCTCAAGAGGAGATGTTTTGAGGTGTTGTACCTCAGCGTCGTAAGTGGGATGAGTTACTTCAATGTGTGGGTTTGGAAATGGTGGTACATGTAGTTGAGTGGGAGTGGATATTTGAGATGGATGTGATTGGGGTTGTGGTTGTCATGGAGGTAAATGGTAGGGATAACATGGAGTTGGGTATGGAAGATATTGAGGAAAATATTGAGGAGATTGTGGATGGCTCCCATAATTTCCTTGCAAACCTTGTTGCCAAGATTAGTTTTGGGGTTGAGATGGAAAATGTTGCCAAGGAAAGGGTGTGTTCAAATTACTTTGAGATGGATGTGCATAAGCTTTAAATTGTGAATTAGTTTCTTGCATCATACCAGGTTGAATAGGCCGCCATGGTCCTCTTGGAGCTACATAACATATCTGCATTGGAAATTGACTTGCTCCATTGTCCTCTTGGTAAACTTCCTTCAACCTTGGTAATGAGGGGCAATATTTAACATCATGTGATTCTGCATGGATGACATGAATATCAACATCTTCTTTTTTCTCATTTTGAATTCTTAACATTTCTACTTGTTCACATAGATTGTTAAGAATTTTTGTTTTAAAGTTATCAAGAAAATTTCCATGTGTAGCTTGATTTACATATCTTGATGTTAGTTTACTTACTCTTTCCCTTCCTCTTGATATGTGTTTGCATGTTTCACAAATTTCTTCAAATCGTAGTTCGTATGCATCACCTCCACTCATGAGATCAAGGAGATCAATCCACTCATCCCTAATTGTTCTAAGTAAGAGGGTTTTTAGTGTGTTGGGTCCTAAATGTGTAGTTTTGCCCTCTTAACATTATACATGAACCTCTCTATTAGATCCTCTAGACTCTCATCTTATCTTTGATTCATTTTAAAGATTTGTTCTTTAAGATCATGATCTTTATATTTTTCTAGAAATATATTTTGCATACATTCCATGATCTTATTTAATTAGTCCCTAAAATCATGAACGATTTAAGAGCTCTATCCTTTAATGTTGCTGGAAATAATCTCAGTTTTTGAGTTTTTAATAAGTAACCATAAGATCTACAAAAAATTTCAAATTCAAAGAGAAAGGTTTTTGGATCCTCTGACCTTAGACCATGAAATTTTGGAAGAAAAGGAGGGATGTTCTTCATGTTCACACTAACATCAGTATCTTGAATGGGCAATCTGAGAGGATCTTCCTCATTATTATCTTATCCATCCATTTCTTCTACTTGTAAAAGTGTATGCTCATGTGGCTCTTACTACAACATGTGATCAAATGGGGGGGTGGGTTGGTGTTGGAGATTTTCTTTGTTTTTATGATTGAATGAAAACACTAATGCAATGCACTTTTCTATTTTTGAAATGAAATATGCCTAATGCAATTATTTTTTGTTTTTGCAAAAAGTAAAAAGAAATGAATCAACTAGGGAAAAAAATACATACTTTGACACCTCCCCAACAACGATGCCAAAAAGTGACGAGCCTCGGTATTGCAGTAAGAATGTTGCAACTCCCAAGGCTACCAACTTTAATTATCAACCTGAGGTTCGTACAAACTTAAGAGATATAGACACTATATGTGCAGCATGCAATGTGTCCTTCCTTTGTTGTCATGATGTAATGGATTGCATGTACTAAAATCAAATCCTAAACTAATTGCAGAAAATGAATTGTTGGAAATGGAAACCCTAACCTATTGCAAGAAATAAAATACAAGGAAAGAAACATATTCTAATTGCATAAAGATCATGAATTAAATGTAAAAGAAATCTAACTTAACCCTATTTATCACATGTGATGATTTAAAATGACAAAGCATGGAATCTGATCTAGGGAGTATTAACTGATGCATGCATGTGCTAATTAAGAAATAAAAAGAACTATTTTTCTTTATCTTTTCATTTTATAAATGCAAATGCTAACCTTTCCTTGTTCTTTGGCAAGGGAGACAGGTGTGAAGGAAGAGGGGTGCAATGGTTTTGATGGCTTGGAGGTCAAGTAGAGGCCTAATCCTAGCTTAAATGATGATTTTTCTCAATTCAGGCTCAAAACAAGCCGCTACAGGATTTCCTACAAGATGTCTATAGGATGTACTATTTCCTACAGGAAGTCTACAAGATCCCCCGTTTTATTACAAAAAACAGGCCGAAAGCTTAGGAAGTGATCTAGAAGGTGGAAAGAAGCTTGTGAAAGATGGATAATGGAAGAATAAGGCATGGAGGTGGTGGACACTACCCAGAACTCAAGCAAGGGCTTCAAGATGGGTAGATTTTCTCAATGGAAATGACAATTTTTGCTTATAAAACAAGAATTCAGATTGAGATTTTAGTGGATTTTGGCGACACAGATGGATGAGGATTGGATGAGGAGAACGAGATGAGGTCCCCCTACAATTTATAATCTCCTGAAATAGCACACATTATTTTTTGCATCTATCCACAAATTCATCTATACATGGGAAAGATTTATTAATAATAGAAAAATACTAAAAAATCAGAAATTTGAGAACTAGTGAGCTAGTAAATCTATCAAATTCCTAACCTAATCAAGTAAAAATGCAATTGGGTAAATTTTTTTATTAAGTAGAATGTTTTTGTGATCTAATTAAAGTGGAACCAACTTTATTGAAGCTAGTTAGCATGCTATAAAAAATAACAGAAATTTACCATTCTTTGCTACAAAGGAGTTCCAAAAATCTAGATTTGGGAATAAGAAGAGTAATCCAAGTAGCTCAATGATTACTATGACCTTCCAAATATTTTCCAAGGATGAAATGATGCTTGTGACCCTAAAAAATAACTTACATTAACCATTTAACCCAATCCTACAACAAGAATGTAGGTTTTAACCCCATACAGAAATTACCTGCATACGAATTCTAAAACACATAAAATAAACAATGCGAGAGCATAACACATAAAACACATATACACAGAGATTTTCCCCTGGATCCCAAAACCGGGATTACCAGCTTGATTTTTCATTATGTTCCTTTCAACGTTATAATACATATTTATACATGCCGAAGCATCCAATACCATGGACAAAAAACCATCGCGTCCAATACCATGGACCGAAAACCATCGCGTCCAAGAACATGTGCGAAAATCATGCACAAAGCCATAGGTGGGTCCACCCATCCTAACATAGGTTCCAAAACCAAAAATTTTTGGGATGCTGCCCCGGACCGCATAGAGTGGGGTTACCTACACCCCTCAAACCCCCTGTGACCCCCCGCTACACAATCGGCGCAACGAATGTGGGGCTCCACCCCCCCCTCTAACCCCCTAGTTAACTACGTGGGCTAGTCGTGAAAAGAATATAACACAACCAAACATTCTCCCACTTTTTTTTTTCTTTGCATAGGGGGCCACAATAGAGCTTAGTCATTTATCTAGCCCTGTAATGCCCATTGTTTCTCTACACCAAGAGAACTTTGTAGAGCTCACAGATCTTATCAATGCATCTGCAGTATTCTTCAAAGTGTCCACCTTTACCAAAAACACCTTTTTGTCTTCTATCATATCCCTCACAAAGTGATACTTGTTGAGATTGCAACAAGATGATGGAGCTTAGTGAAAAGAGTTGCCTTCACTAAGTGGGCCCGCATGAAAATTATGGTGCAAAGTCTATTTTTAGACTATGTCTATTTTTAGACATATGGATCATGTCTATGAGTTGCAAGATGTTGTTTATGGATGATTGGTCAAGTTGGCAAAAATAGATGGACTTCTATTTTTAGACAACAGCGGTAACACTGTCAAGTCTAATTATAGAGCAATCAAATATTATTAACTTATAATAATATTTAGACTATAAACTTTATCTTATTCTCTTGGAGCACTTCAGTTTGAGCTACAGATGTGGCACATGCAACTGTCAGAAGGAAATACGTTTTCTTTATGGGTCAGTTGAGTTGTTGCATGCATGACTTCAGTTAGAACTCAATCAGTTGAGTTTGGTGGAGTTGATTGTGGATTTGATGGAGTTGTGTTCAGTTTGACTTGGTTAAACTAGTTGTAATTAGTATAACTGCAAATAGACTAATGATGAGTTGTTAAACTAATTATTAACTCATAATCCAACTAAAGAATACATCAGTTAACTCAGTTGCATGTCAGTGCATGTTCAGTTCAGCAGGGACAGGTGTTAGAGGATCAGATTGCTATCAGTTGTGACTATAGTTGTGCATGAGGATTTGCACAATCAATGGGATTGAGTTAGGCCAATGAGAATTGGCCAATACCAAGTGATTATAGCCTCTGCTCATGTGATTCCCAGTGTGAGTGATTTTTTTGAGGTAAATACGAGTTTGGTTCAACCATTCTCATCAATTCTTGAGCAGGTATTGAGCAGTGGAGGCAGGCAAGCAGTGGAATAGATTTGGAGATCAGATCTGAGCTGTATTGTGTGTAACAGGTGGAGATAGGCTAGATACTTGTGAGAAGTATTGACTATTGTAATGTTACATGTTCTCAATCATTAATATACAGATAGTGTGGGGTTTTCAGCTGTAAGCTTTCCCCGGGTTACATGTTGTGTTAATGTGTGCATGCTCTTGATGTTTTATTGTTATTGATGCTGCTATATTGATGATCATCATAGAGGAGCTTATGTATTGTCTATGTATTCCGCAATAGTACATGATCAGGATAATCTCCATTGAATATGTGTTTATTATTCAAAATTTCTACAGGCTTTACTAAAGAAGGCTATTAGTTGTTCAAAACCCTGATCATTTTTCTACAATAGGACTGCAATAAGGGTATTTTCTGAGGCGAAAGAAAATATGATGAAATCCCTATCAAACATTTGACTGATCAGAATTGGTGTTTGTGTTAAGGCTAGCTTTATATCTTCAAAAGACCTTTTATCCTCTAGAGTCGATTTAATAGTTGAATCTTTCTTTAACATGTTGTTTAGCAATCTAATTAGTTCAGCTAAGTTAGAGATAAATCTTCTCAAAAAGTTTATTTTACCTAAAAATGCTTGTAGTTCTCTGATGTTGCTAGGATTTGGTATTTGTAAAATGGCTTCAATTCTTGTTCGGTCGATCTGGATACCATCTTTGGAGATAATGTGACCTAGAAATTTTCCCTCTTCCAACCCAAATAAATATTTTTTTATGATTCAGAGAAATTCCATACTTCCCACACTTGGTGAAAACTTGCCTGAGATGATCCAGGTGTTGTTGATCTGATTTAGAGAATATTGTGATATCATCTAGGTATATTACCAGGAAGTCATGGATTTCCTTAGAAAAGGCTATGTCCATTTCTCTTTGAAAGGTGGCCCCTGCATTTTTTAACCCAAAAGGCATTTTCACATACATGAAAGTGCCCCATGGAGTAGTGAATGCAATTTTTGCCTGATCATCTGGGTGGACTAAAATTTGGTTATAACCAGAAAACCCATATAGCAGTGAGATTCTGGTTGAACCTACTACCCTCTGTAATATGTGATCCATTTTAGGAAGAGGATAGTTATCCTTGAGTGAAACTTTATTTAGATTCCTAAGATCAACACACAGTCTAATTTCACCGGTTTTCTTTCTTGTAGGTACCGAATTAGAAACCCAATCTGAGAATCTAATTGGTGAAATGATATTAGCTTCGTACATTCTTTTGATCTATTTTTCAATAGAAGGTAATAGAATGGGCTTAATCCTTCTAAGCTTCTGTCTAAAAGGTTTCTAGTTTTCTTTTAAGGGAATGGTGTGTTGTATTATGCTGGTATCATAGGACTTGAGGTCCTCATAGTTCCAAGCAAAAATATCTTGGAATTCCTTTAACAGTTCTATGTATTTCACTTTTTCATTGGGAGGTAAATACTTTGAAAGTTTTATCGTTTTGGGATCTTCTTCAGAACCTATGTTACACTCCTCAATGCCTAACTTTAAGGGTTCCATTTTCGGCTTTTTAGGGACATCGTTTGAATCAAACAAGTCCTCCAAAGGAGTTAATCCTTTGGGCAAAAAATTATCTTTAAGATTGATGACTTCAGATTATTCGTCGATTGCTTCATCAATTTCAATTTGTTTTAGGTTTTGAATATCTGATTTTTAAAACTTTGTGCGATGGAATCTATCCTTCCTTTCATCTTCTACTTTGTTAATTTCTACTTTATCAATGTAATCAAAATCTAATGTTATGTCTGTGTCTATGTTTCTATTTACAAATTCACCATCTAAAGTTAGAAAATTTTTAATTTGTTGATCATTATTGAACACTTGCTAGTTCTTTAAGTTGTCAGGAATAGCAGGTCTGTACCTAACCTCCACAATGTACTGGTGGTTAGGCTAAAATGGCAACTTGCAAGTACTAGAAAACATGGCTAAGCTGTGAGATTGCATATTGTGTTTTCTTGGAATAACATCAAGCTTAGTTTCTAAAAAAGTATTTAGTATTTCTACGACTGTTCCTCTATAAAATCCTAACCTGGGATCGCTAGTCATATAAACAACATTAATTTGTTTTATTACCAACTCAGAATCTCCCATAATAGAGACTCTTATGGCTCCTAACCTTTTGACCAATTTGAGACCTAACAGAGGTGCTTCGTACTCGGCCATGTTTTTTGTACATTTAAAGTTCAATCTGTAGGCATGATCCTTTGAATGATCAGTTTCTAAATTTGAAATCCATACTCTTGCTCCTACACCTAGTTTGCTTACTGACCCATCGAATTCAAGATGCCACAAAATTTCATGTTCATAATTCTTATTGTCTGGGGGAAAAATCTTTTTGACTAAGGTATCTAGATCATCTTTATTATCTGAAGTCTCTTGAATTTGGATACTTTGATTTTCTTCTGCTACTATAATTTCTTTTGGTTCTGCAATAATGTTGTTTGAAGTGTCTTCTTGGTTCATTTCAGCATTGTAAAGAATGAAAGAATCAATATTAGAATGCATTGAATATATAGAAAAGTTTTGAGGTTTCTCCTCGGTACTCACTACATACTTCATCAGAGTCTCTCTATACAGTTTTTTAGGATGTCCAAAGACTGATATGGTAGCATATGACATGTCAAGTTGCAGAGGTCCCTGGAGTTTGGCACCCCACAATCTAGACAGCATCATGCCATATTTATGTGGTATATCAGCAACAACTATGTCCATAAGAATGGTCTTAGCAGGGTAATGCACTAGGGAAACACACAGGTCTTTTATAAGTCCTAGGCACTTAACTTGGATTAAATCAAATGAAAATAGGTCCTTATAAGGTCTAGTGATATCCAAGTTTAGCTTCTCCATAATAGATTTAGGCATAAGATTGTGTGAAGCCCTAAAGTCTAGCATGGCATTATGTAGGATTTTACCATGAATGCTAGGGCTAATGTAGAAGGGTGGTATCCCTCCTTCCAGTGGTTTTCCATTAACATTAGGACCAAAAATTAACTTAGGTTGATCATCAAATAAGTTAACAAAATCTTCATTCTCAACGAAGTTTAAAGATTTACTTATTTGAGATCTGTAAGTTTCATGTTTAAAGGAACCAAGATTTTGAGTTTTGCTACCTTTGCTCCCAAATTAAAAGGCAAAGGGGATTTATCTGTTTGAATATTTGAAATCTTAACAACAGGGTTTGGAGTAGTTTGTTCTTCTTTTTCAGTGTTTGGAGTCTTTTTAATTGGATTTTGTAATATAATTTCTAGAAACTATTCCACTGTTTCCTTGAGATGAACTGAAGTGGAAGCCTACTCATTAGAATGTTGGTCATTGGTTACATCTTCAATGGTGGGACTGGGAGGGTTCTGATGTGATCTAGAAAGGATTTGTAGGGTTTTTGTAACTGGAGAAGCTTTCACTTTCTTAGGCTGATTAGGTACTTCTTTCTTGTTTTGGTCTGGAACATCAGTGTTCTTTTTGCTCCTCAAATTGTATTGTTTATGCACTTTGAAGATAGCAGAGTCATACCTTTGCTTATAGTCGAAAGATTCTCCAGTTTGGGTCTATAACTACTGAAGCATGTATAATTCTTGGTCATCATGAGTCCAAAAGACCGTTTCCTCGTCATCTAACCCTATTAAGTTAATTTGAGTGTCTAGCTTAGGGTCTTCTTGATGGGAAGTTTCAGCATAGTTCTCTTGGAAAGGAGGTCTAATGTTCTGATCAGGCCCATTTTTACCAGTATTTTGGTTCTGGTTTTTCCTGAAGTTTGGATTCCTTACTGGAGGTGCCTATTGGTTATCCCAGTGAGGTTTCCTTTCAATGACTTCTATCCTATCCATCAATATTTCCATTCCTTTGGCTAAAGCATACATTTTTTTATCAAAGGGTGAGGTTTCATCTTTCAAGGATGTTCTTCTTTTGTTTCTAACCCTGGCTCTTTTGGATAGCATATTAGCTTCTACACTAACTGCTACACTCTGCATATCTTCTAGGGTTGGGGGATTCCTTTCTCTCAGTTGGAAAGCCATATCAATGTCAAATCTGTTCGGAAACTTTATCAGGGTTAAGCCAGGTGGAGGTCTAAGGTCAAGTGGTATTGCATTATATACATTGTTAAATCTATTACAGTAGTCCTGAATGGTTTCGTTTGGCCCACTCTTGAGGTTTTAATATTCTGAAATAATTTGAAGAGGCTTATTTTTCTTCTCCCACCTATGTAAAAATTGCCGATAAAAAACTTCTAAACTATCTATACTAATATTAAGTAGAGATCTAAACCATGTTCTGACTTCTCCAGCTAGAGTTTGGGCAAAAATTCTCATTTGGACATCTGCTATGTCAATTTCATGCAGTTCAAAATAATATGTCATTTTTCTTGTGTGCTATTGTGCTGTGTAAGATCCAGTGCCATCAAATAGAACTATTTTACTCTGATAGTCTAGTGGCAAGACACCTTGAGGAGCACGCATCACAAGAGGGGCATATCGGAATGACATAGCTCTAAGTTGGACAAGATTGAGAATAAGAGTTGGGGTAATAGGGGTAATGGGTATTTGATGGGTAGTGATAGGCTAATGGGTGAGTGAAGGTATGAACGTAGATGAAGAATGAACTTCAAAAGTGTGAGGAAACGAGAGTGAACTAAAAGAAGTTGAAGTTGTTTCAGAAAGTTCAGGGATCCTATCAGTAGTAAGGGATGACTAAGGGGAATTCAGAAGGTACTGATCAATTGACAAGTTTTCTCTTTGGACTTCGAGTTCTGCTGTAAATTATGGATCTAGAATTGTGTCCTCAAGTTCACTCTCAGACTTGGTTCTAAATAGGGAATGGTCAAAATACTCGTCAAAAGGGAGGTCTTCTATGAACAACCACTCACTAGGGAAGGAATTAGATCTAAACAAAGGTCTTGGGCTTACTAAAATTTCTTGTCTTCTGATTATTCTCGAAATAAGGTTGGGATTGTCAAATACAAGGGGAGGATTTGGATCAGGGTTGGCCCTTGTATAGTGAGTTCTCTTTGAAGCCAGATTTCAAGTTTTTTTTTTAATTATTTTTTTTTTTTTAATGAATTTTCATGAAATAAATTCTAATAAACCCTTTAAGAGGCTTGAAAATAAAAATTTGAATTTCTCAAAGTTTTATTAAAACTAGGGGTTTGATTCCCCAATGGAGTCCCCACTATGTTATCACTTAGAAGTCTTCTCTAGAATTTGTCAAAGAAGGAATAATCTGAGGTAACCACAAACCTAATCTTTAGACTCGGGTTTTAGCCAACCTAAGTCTAGAGAGGGCTCTCTCTTTATAATTTAACTTTGTTTTAAGTAAGATTTCAGGCTAGTTCTTAGTGTTCATGATGTTTTGGTTTTGATTGGGTGGTGGATTTAAGAAAACAAATGGGCAGAACAAGTATTCAGGCCATTGGGCTATGGAGTCAATCAAAGAGTAGCTTAATTGGATCTGATCAATTACTAAAGGAGGAATTCACAGGGCAGGCTAGCATAGCAAAAAGCAAATCTGCAGGTTCAAATGGGTGAAGTAGTCTTAACCAGGGTAAAAGGGCAATGAGGAATCCTTAAAGCAGGATCAAGATGAAGAAAAAAAGGAGATCAGTAGCAAAGGGGAACTAAAAATCCTTTACTATGGACCTGAGGGGGAAAACTACAGAAGTAAGGGAGCAATTAAGAATTCCCAAACCAAGATAGTTTAGTAGAAAACAACAAGAAAGTAAACAGTCAAGACGGACAACATTTAAGCTAATTATGAAACATAATTCCTTGTTCACTGTTCAGATTTCATAGAGAAAACATGTGAATATTATAACATGACGAGAAAAAAATAATTAAACAGAAGAGATAATACTTATTTGGTTCCAACTGTGCACAAGAATCTAGTGAAATGTCTTTAGCTTTATTTCATGACCCAGCAAAACCAGTCCAGTCTTGAATACAATAGCTGCTTAGCTCGATATAAAATGCCTATAGAAATGTATTTTAATCGACCCTAATTACTTAAAATTGTGAAGTATTTATACAAAAAATGTTACAAAATATCTCATAACAATATGAATTATTCTAGGAAACCAAAAATATCTTCAAGCACGAAAATAGAGATAGATGGAGAACTGTCTTCTTGTTGTCCCTTTTATTGTGACTGTGATGGCTGTTGTAATTCTAATTTGGCTCTTCTAGTTTCTTGATAGATATGTGTTGCAATCACTTTCTGTCTTCAACCTACTGATACTCTTTACATGCTACACTTTGACCTTGTTTTATCTGTTTTACCTGGCTACCATATAGATTTACTACAATAACTTTATAGTAAATCTATTAGTTTCATCCACCATTCACATTTAGGTAATTTCATCTTTAGCATTTTTCTATATATCTCATCAGCCTCGGTGTACTTGGAAAAATTTGCCTTGTTGATGAACAAATGCTTTATCTCATGCTCTAGAAAAAATAGATTTTCCAAATTATCATATAATACCTTTCCCGTGGGCAGAGCTTTTACCCCTGAAGTACTAGCTTGGCTGTTAGCCAACTTGTTTAGTCTTTCGATGTAATCATCCTGGGTCATTAGCTTGTCATGGATTACCATAGGACTGGGGAGTCCTTTTTCCCTTAAAATACCAAACTTTATCATAAATCTATCAATATCTTCTTGGATGCTTTGGCATCTTTTCTCAAGATTGAGCATAAGGTTCCTTTTGATGTGAATCTGATTGATTTCTATAATGATCCCTATTCTATCTTCTATGCCCAGTTCATCTAGTTGATACCTGTTTTTACTGTTCAAAAGTTCTATCAATTGGTTGGCCTCTTCAGGTTTGTCTCCTAGCTCTTCTCTTGTTTTATGAATTTCTTTAGTGGCCACTTTCACCAGTTCAATTTGCTAAAAAATTACTTGAATAGATGGCCAAACATCATTGACAGAGTCAATGATGTTGGCCCAGATCATTTCCTTCATATCTCCTAGTGGCTTTTGCAATTTCAAGTCCTTTTTAAGGACTTTTATCCTTTCTCCCATTCTCTGATTCTTTTGAACTTCTTCCTTCTATTGTATTTGTGCAAGTTTGCAATCAGTATCCAAACTTGACACTTTTTCTATAAGATTTTTAAGCTCAGTAGCCTGGATGGTCATTTCCTCCATGACTTTTACCAAGTTAGCTGTCTTTTTTGTGGATGTCCCTGCACTTATAGATGTACCTGTGACTAGCATATCTGTAGTTGGTGGAACTGTTGGTGCTAAGGAAGCAACCAATGTGGAGGGTACTACTATAGAGATTGTAGGAATAATAGTCTGTGGAGTGGTGCCCAAATCACTCTGTCTAGACTGAATCAAGTTATCCAACTCTTTCTCTGTTTCTTTTAGTTGATCATTCAACTTGAGAACTAAATCTGTAAGCTCTTCCTCCTTTTGAGTTTCCAATACTTCTGTTGTTTTTAGATATGTAGAGGAGGAATTTTAAGCTGCTTTTTCAATGCAACTTTATCATCATTTTCCTTTTTAATTAACTTTTCTGTAACCTTTACATCCTTGGGATCATGTCCCATCTCTATGATTAAGTCCTCTAAGGACTTTATTATGGTATCCTTGGCCTGTGAAGATGCTTTCTCTAACTGGAATTGCACTGATATATTATTCAGCGAATTTTGGAGTTGGTGTGGTATAATGGCCTTGCTTGTCAATGTAGAATAGACCATTTCCCTGATATGTTTGTGTAACTCTATTTGGTCGATAGAATGTATATCCTTCGCCAATACTTCAAAATCTGTCTTCAAATAATCTGCTATAGACCTGGGCTGATGTGTTGTAGGCTTCATGAAAGTCATTTGCATTTTACCTTATTTTACATCAAAGGCTGATATTAGCCTTGTTTGATTTGTGGGAGCCATTTTAAGGTATTGTGCATAACTTTGGGCCTTTAATATTTCATTTTTGCCCTTTATTTCTTTGGATTTCTTTCTAATGTCTTGGTTCTGGCCTATTGGAGCCTTGAAGGAGGATACTTCCACGATCTGTTGTCTCTCTAGCATTTGAGCTTGTGAAGTGGAAGGTTCTTGTGTACCTACAAAGGAAGTGGTCTGCCTACTTTCTGCTCTTTCTGTACCTGTGGTTCCAGCTGTTTCCTCTGTAAACTCCTGTTCTGAAAACGGATTCGACCTTTGCCTTTTGACATAAGTCTGTGCAATAAGTATTCTAGAAGGAGTGGCCTCCTCTCTATCTCTTTTGGGATTCTTCTCCTCATTTATAGGAGTCTGTAAAATAAGAGGATTACTTATGATGTATTCTGGTTGAACCAGCTCTTCTGATATGTCTGGTTGTTCAGATTCCTCTTGCTCTTGAGGTCATTCTTCTACTAGTTTCTCACTGTGTTCCTGTGTCTCCCTTTGGGATTCTAATTCTCCTGGCACCTGTACAAAGGAATCTTCATCAAGTCTTCTTTCTAAATCAATCAACACATTATTGACAGCAGTTTCTGTGCTATACCTATCTACCAGAGTATTCTCCACCCATTCCAATTGATTTGCATATTGTTCTATTTCAGGAATTTGGTGGTGGATGTAGGGAGACAATTTGTTTTTCTGTCTTCTGTTACAGATGACATAAAAGGGGTCATATCTCCAAATTTAACTTGTTTGAGTTTGAGCTGTTGAATAATTTCCTCTGCACCTTGTCCAGCTTCTCTATTGTTACACACAAAGGGGCCTAGCTGGTCTTTTATTTGGAGTTGTGCCTTTTTCTTGGCCTTCACAAAATGTACCTCATCAGAGTTGATTATTTTCCTATAGTACTCTAAGGCAAATAATCTCATCCCTGAGGTATCTTGGCAATTTGTAAGGTGCCAATTCACAGCCATATATTCTGATTTCATTGTGATTTTGGTACAAGTACCAATCTCCCACTTTGTATTGTTCGAACAGCTGTAGGACCCTCCTGATATCTGCACTGATTCTTGGAGGAGGACTACCTATCAGCATGGTCGCTACTAGATGCACAAATAGATCTATAAAATCTGTATAGGTGTATGGAGATTCATATTTGTGGCTTATAGGGGTCCATAAGACAACTGATCTGGGATTGCCTCTAGTGTCAAGCTTCTGCACAGTGAAGGGAAATTTGTCAGCTTGATGGTAGAGAAAGAGATGATACAACACTGATGAGTATTTGAATACTCTCTCATTTTCCAATCTAATGAACTGATCATGCATTTTATCTGAGATGAATTTGGCATAGTCAAACATGATGGCAGGGGTCTACCTAGGAGTGAAAATGGACTTGTAGGCAAGAATAATTTCATCTACGTATTCACTAGTAGTATAGCCTAGAACACTGGATATCATTGATATGATGTATTTTCCAAGCTAAGAAAAAAAGGATGACATGTAAGGAGGGGGATCCTTTGGTATGTGTTTTTCTTCTACAATGAAAGTCTGGAATGACTATCAAGTTTGATGGAGGTAACTATATGGAATCTATTGAGCAGATCTCCAATAGAAAGGGGACTAAGATTTTGACCAGGTTGTAATTACAACATTTCATTTATGGGTTCAACGGTGATTATGAAAAGTATTGTCTGGTCGGGGGACATCACCGTTATTAAGGTGGGAATGTAGTTCGCATGAGAATAGTGAACAATTTCGGGGAAGATATGGATGTTGGGGAATTGGTACTTGGGCAGGTTTGATTCCCAAAGACCTATTTGTCTGCATGGTTCAAGTACTGGTCTGTGTACCTGTAGCCTAATTTCAATGGGGATTCTTCAACAGTGATGCCTTTAATTTGAAAGTCTTTGTCTGCTAACAGGAGATGGTCTAAATCCCTGTGGGGAGTAGAAACTGGTAGGACATTCAATGCAACTAGCACAACCATCCTTGGTTCTTGTGGATTCAAGGACAAGGGCAAAAGGTTTTCTATCAAATTGGGGGCAAATTGGCTTAATTCAGAATGGTTTGGAGTTGTAGGGCACTTGTTTTATTGAATTACTTAACAATTTAAAGCAATTGAGTAAAGGTTTGGGAATTAAACATGGTTTCTCAGTGAATTTGGGTAAATACCTATTTTGACTCTGAACAGATTGATGGGTGAATGTGGACGGTTTGTAGGAAGTGCATGCGATTGAAGGATGGTATGGAAGTTCAGCAGCTTCAGTAGGTTGGCAGTTGGATGTGGGGTGACAGTTGCATGTACTCTAGTGCTTGCATGGAGGTCTGAGCTGTCCTTTTAATGATAAAACTAAAAACAATGATTTTTTTAGTTTTATTTGCAAGGTCAACTGTTTTGGCGGGTACACCGGGAGAGGTACATTTGGAGTTAAGCAAGGGATGAGACGTTTTGTCATCTAGCAGGAGGTAGTAAGTGGTTTTATTTCTCACAACGTTTGGGTTGGAGCGATTTCAGGGGAAGGTCGCTTGATGCCATACATCAGGCATCACGTAGTAGCGGGGTGAACAGTGAAACCACCCATATTGGGAAAGTAAAGGTCGGCCTTCAGAGGATGCCCGATATGATCGTCAACCGTCGGATCAAATAGGACTTGATCGTATGGTGATTGGGGCGGGGATTTGACATGAGGTTTAATGAAGGGGCCTGGCAGGGTTTAGTTAATGATGGATTATGGAAAATTAAGGGCATCGGGGGTGATTTTATTGGTGGGGGTCGATTATTAATTAACCACAGATTGATTAATTAATCTCTTTTATTCGGCAGAGGGTTTCGGTTATTAATTAGCCATTAATCGACTAATTAACCCTTTTAATCATTCACAACACTAATAAAGTTTATGTTTCAAACTTTGGGGTGGGATATTATTATAGGGGTTTTGTTTATAATTATATATGGGAAGGGTTATATTTCTCTTTCAGGATTTTAATATATAAAGTTAAAGTTAATATGAATTGAAAGCAGAAAATAACTTAGCGCCAAGTCAAATGCGTATTTATAATTCATTTTCTTTTATAAACACATTATAACCTAGGCTTAGTGTTATTTTTGTGGGTTTCTTCAGAGAAGGGGTTTGCTTGGGGGGTGAACACTTTTCTAAGGTTTTATCCTTAGCGAAAAGGCCCGGTTTATTAGGGAAAATGAATGAACTATGGAGGGGGTGAATGCTTATGAGGGGAATTTTAGTACTTAGGACCTATAAGTTATTGGGCCGAGGGTTCGGTCCCTCCAGAAGTCAGAGAAATGCTCTAAGCCCCTTTAACTTAAGATTTTAGGTACTTTTAGGCTTTCCTTGGAAATTAGTTAAGTGAAAAATGTAATGAATGAGGGAAGTTAATCAATTGAATTTGTGTACTTTGGTAAATGCTCAATTTTCATCCATACTTAGAAATTTGATGATGAAGGTAAATGATATGATCTTATCTAATCAATCATCACAATTCCGCAACCATTCAACTACTTACCCATCTATTCATCCTACCATTTTTACTTCTCATTATTAGGGTGCACTTGAGCTGGCAAACCCTTTATCAAAATTTTTTATTTTCTTTTACAAAAGTAACCTATCTAAGTCTAACCTTATTACATCCAAGGGCTCAGATTAAACTGTTGAGCTCCTTTTATTTACTCTACCTATCTACTTATCTGCCAAGATTAAACAGTTTGGTTAGATTTTATTCTCTATATATAAGCATAAAATTGGAAACATGAAATAGTCAAGTTTAAACATTTTGACTATCATGGATTGTGGCAAAGGTAACAAGCTGCACACAATCTTTTATTATGTACAAAAAATAAATATTAGTGGCACTTTGACTTGCACACTTTCATTGTATTTTTTCTTTCTAGGGGTTCATTTTTTCATATTTTTTGAACTTTTTATTCTTTTTGTCCTTTGATTTTTCTTTTAGGACATACCCTCTTTATATTTTTTATTTTTTTATTTTTATTTTCTTGAATATGGAAAACATTTGGAGAAAGCAAATGTATGTACTTATTACAGATTTGACCTCATCTATTCAAAAATTATGACTCCTATTGGTATAGGAACCTAACATAGGGTCTACTGACATATGAATGAGATGGCTACATCTCTAAATTGTGTGTAAGTGGTCTTACTTTTTATGCGGAGGAGGATTCTATTGTATGGCAATGGAACTCCTCTTCTAGTCAAGTTACTACTAGCAGTGCTTATGAGGCAATTGCAACTTCCTTTTCTCATCCCAGGGCCAAATGGTGGTATCAAAAATTATGGCAGTGGCCTATTCCTCCCAAGGTCATATGTTTCATATGGTTGGCATTGGAAAAAAAAAATTGACCCAGAAGAATCTACTTCGGTGTGGATTTAATGGTCCTAATGTATGTGTCGTCCATTTGAGAGGCCTTAATTCGGTTGAAGATCTTTTATTTAAGTGTGAATTTGCTCAAGCTCTATGGTAAAAGGTTCTTTATATACTTAATATTTTGGATGGTGGTCTAATAAGCTTCTTGGAATCATGTCTCAAGTGGTGGGATCAATGTATGGGAAGATATAAAGCTTTGCCTATGTTTATGGCCTGGGGTATTTGGAAAGTCCGTCATAAATTGCCATTCGAGGGTTTGTTCCTTAATATCCCGAGGATTATACCACAAACCCTTAGTTTTTTCTTCGAACACATCCCATTTCAGAAGCCACGCAAGCTACACATTGTATCTTATCTACAAGCCTCTCTGTCTATCTTATTGCATATGGATTAACCTTGGGAGAGGGTACCAAAACTAATGTTGAAGTTATTTCCTGATGGGTTCTTTTGTTTGGTGTTTTTAATTTTAATGTTCCCTTTCTACAAGTCTATGGGGACTCAAGATGTGTTATTGATTGGATGAATGGTAGGAACCAACTTCAATTTCTCATCCTTAAGCGTTGGATGGAATAACTAAAATATTTAATGAAACATTTTCAGACTTTTTCCTTCTGACATATTTTCAGGGAGTTCAATTGGCAATTAGATTATTTGTCCAAAAAAGGTCTTACTTTGGTTGGAGGGACCATCTTATATGAAAAATGGTAGGGAATACATACTTTGAACAAGGGAAGACTTTGTTGGAAAATGAAAAAGGCAGTGAATATTTTATCTATCTTGATAATTACTTGTGATGTTTCTTATCATTACGATTCTTTATATATTATTTCTTTATTTCATCAATAAATTACTAAAAGCAATAACTCATAAAACAATGAACACAAGGTGTAGGCACATGCCAGGGCAAAACCCCCCTCGAGGGAAAACCTAGCCAAAGTAATTCTTCCTTTCAGTAGTATTCTTTGAGACTCTTCACCCTAGACCTTGACCATACCTTCCCTCCACACCAAGCCAACCTCTAGAAGATTGACCTCTTCCTAGAAACTTTGACTATGTAGCAACTTGCAACAGCTAACAGCTTCCAGCAATAGTCCAACTTGGAAGACTTCGATCTCCCAATCCATACCACAAAACAAAGAGAGACCACCACCAAAATTTTGATTTTCCTTGACTCCTTAGGCTCACCCAAACTCACATTCACTCCGGCTTCATGGCAATAGAATTTCCCAGCTACCCACTTCGCACTTCTGCCCAGTAGAGAGAATTCGAACTTGATGAGAAGTGATGCTCCAAATGAATGTGATGTCCTTCATTTTATAGGATTCTTGTGGGGTCGAATAGGGTCTTAGACTGACTTGATCTTCCCTTAGGCCGACATGGTGTGGAGGTTCCATAATTCATGTTTGACTCAATACTAAACCTTTTTGCATGATTCAAAAGCCCAAGAATGGTCTCTTTAAATGCATAATAATGATATAGACTCAAAATAAATCCTAGAAGTCCTCAATGGGGACTTTGGCCAAAAACAAGGTCACCCAAGGATGAAACCCATGCTTTAATAAGTCACAACAATAATAATAATAAATCTTTTCTTTATTCTTTTAACAAGTACATTACATAATGACTCAAGTACATTATTGAAGACCGAACATAGTTACTTTTTCCAACACTCCCTCTTAACTAGGGAGGTATTCATAATGTACATATACAATGGAAGATCTCAAACTATACAAACCATGAAGAACTTTAGGCACCACAATGCCATGGACTAGGTTTTTGACAAAGGAAATCTATCAAACCAGTCACTCAACAATTTAGGCACTGCAATTCCATGGACTAGATTCCTAACCAGGGAAATATATTCAAGTGGGACTAAGGTGGACTCAAGCTTTTAGCCCCTCTAGGTAACATTAGGCTTACTTGATAACCACCAACCCAAAAACTCTAGGTGTGTATCCAAAACAAACCTCAATAATCAACACCACCTTTCCAACTTCGGGGACTCAGACATCAACACAAAGTATCAACCAAATGTCTCCCTAGGCAATGCTTCACTCATAAAGCCTCAACACCCCTTGATACAATAGATCAATAATGTCCAATCTCTCCCAATCAGTAACTAGCATGTTATCAAATCCTTTGAGAGATTCACATGTACAAACACAACCCCAATCAATAATATACTTTCACATGTACATAATAAAATACAAACCTCCAGGGTCTTACAGACAACTTGATGTTGCTTCTCAACTTTCCATAGTAGGACTATCAATCGAATCTTTGACAGAATATTCCTCAATCATACATTTTTCTTCCTTCTTCATGTGCAACAACATATTCTTCAATTGAATCCTACTTTTCTACTTTCAACAACACTACAAAAATGCATTCTCTAGTTTCCTTTTCCTGCTCATGGCATTCATTCAGACTTGTGGTTGTTAGTATTGGTGTAGTGCATAACACATGAAGTAGTGAACCATATATGTCACTCCGTCTTAACTAGGAAGGACTTCTTTATCTAGAACTCCTCTTAATTTTAAGGAGATCTCTTATATTCATGCTTCCTCTGGGAGATCAACTTCTTCTTTTCAATATCAAAGAATATTTCATGGCTTCCAACCATTTCATCGGAGTTATCATGAACCTCATCATGTTTATTACATCAATGAGCATCTTCACCAAGTTGAAGATTTTGTACTTGCACAACTTCAATAGAAAGTAAAGACAAAAATATAGAAGCATGATGTTAGCCATATCAGAATCATCGAATGATTTCATATTTTTCAGATACCCAAACTCAATTAAAAACAAGAGACATATACTCTCAACATATTGCTAGGGACTTGTTATACACCCTAGATTATTTCATAACAACATTCATTCCATCTAGGGTTTGAATGTCTTCCAAAGGTATGGCATACCTTACTACAACATATAGAAAACCATAGAAACAATTCATATAGATGTACAAATCATCTAAAAACCTTTTAAAATACATATGTTAGACTTTTCACCAGGGATACAAATCCTAGATTTCATACAAAAATTAATCAAAGTTAATCACAGCTTAGTCATTAATCTGACTAGCTTCCACTAGGGTTAGTTCCAAAATTTGTATTTTTAATCAACCATCAATCAATCACTAACATGACCAGTTACCACTAGGGTTAGTTTGCAAACCTTGGTCTTCAATTTTCACAAATTCAACAATATTATAGAAATCTCAGATCAATATATTCCAGCTATTTTACTTTGACTAAGGTTTAATTCCATAACCTTAGAAGTATATTCCCACAATCTCGACAAGCATTACATATATAGAACTCAGGTTGTTACGTTTCACACTAGACAATGTCACCACTAGGATTTAATTGCAAAACCCTAGATTTTCATTTTCAACTATCATCTAATAGATTTCAGATTGTTATGCATAATAGACAATTTTAACTTCACTAGGGTTTAGCTACAACACCCTAGATTTCCAGATATCATCATCCTAAAATCTCAGGCAAGGACTTCCATTGAATACCAAGACTCATGACCATCAATGACTAGGTCAGTACACATACCTAGGAATTCATAGCCATATATAAGCATATCATATGTCAAATAAAATAAATACACTTGACCTAGACCAACCTAGGACTTCAACCAAGAGGACACACGCGCACACACACAAACACAGACACACACACAAACACACACACACACGCGCGTTTTTAGCTTGAGGGGGCCTGACCCAGGTTCAACATTAATTAGCCAAACAAAGCCCTACACTACTGGCCCTTTCGGCATTAGCCCGTGGAATGCAGACTGAAGTCTCACCTGAAGGAGTATGGGGGGATGCTGGAACCAAGTTTCCGCACCCTGAGATGGTTGTGATGTCGTTTGATTTCTTCTATCCTTGCCTTCACGCAGGTGGTCCGTTCTAGGGCTTGTAAGACAAACTCTCTATTCAGGCTTTCAATACCTTCGCGCAGCCCTGACCTAGGGCTCAGGTAATTTCGTGTTTTCATGGCAGTGCACTGTGCAGATTCCTCAATTACCCTAAGTGACTTGCTTATCTTTTCAACTACTTAAAGTTATCACTGCGCAAGCAGATATTTGTAATTATGTTCAATTATTCAATGTAGTGGCATTCATTCGTGCATCATATAAGCATAATAAAGGAAAGTCATACATAAAATATCCAAATGCATCAACAGAACAAAGACATAGAAATTGAAGAATAACTCATTTTATTAATATCTTCCAAGTGTTTACAGACTCTGTCCACCCTGCGCACACAACTACTGATCCGAATTGGATCCTTGAAAATTATGAGAGTTCTATGACTGTTTCAAATTATGTCAGACTCCAAAACCTTGTGAACAATGAGCTATTAGGAAGGACCTCTGGACAGTGGTAGTTGCAGCCAGCATGGAACAATGAGGACCCTCGGTCAAAGTGCACTGACCATTGGCCCATGGAGACCACGCAGTGGCACAAACTAGCAAATAGGGAGTCCATATTAGAAAACAGAGGTCGTTTCTGATACGCGATTAGCGAAAACGCTAATTGTGTATCGCTGGGAAAAATCCCTCGAGAAGGAAAAGCCCTGAGCACTCGGTCACAAGGCAAACCAGAAAACCGTGGGAAAAGTGATAAAACCGACAGGCGGGTCCCACGCTCAAAACCGACAGAATATCAGAGGCATTTCGGGCGGTAAGTGGGTTTGGCAGAGGACCAAGCAATGCCATACACTGAATGACGCATGTCCGGTGGATGAGAGAGAAAAATACTCTCATCGTAGGGTAATGGTTGAGCAACTCACCTGTGCGATAAAAGTGATGACTGTAGGATATGGAGGCCCCAAATCAACGGAGGAGATTGCACCCGATGGGAGACCGGATTTGACAGAAGAATAGGCTGAGGCATATGACATTCGAGGTCCGACATGACCGACGAGCTGGTGGATTAATCATTTCATGGACTAACCGAAATAACGACTATTCAAGGAAAAGATAGTGCCCATTTCGTAAGGAGACAAGTGGCCACCTCTCTGTGGAACATTACACAGTGGCGATGACACAGAAGCAAGGAATTCCAGCAGACAGAGGCAGGTGATCCAAAGAGCTGGAAGAGGAAGTGAATAGTCATGGGACAGATTGGCTTTAAGCCACGAACAGACAAAGAGCAAAGGGGAGACAGAAGAGAGAGTGAAGCAAGAAGCAGAGAATAGAGAAGTCAAGCTAACCTGCACAGCTAAGGCAACATCGAGCAACCGAGAAGGCTTGAGAGGTTCAAGCAATCCCTGTAAGGATATCTGTCAGGAACTGAGTACCAAATTGGACTCATCCCTTTAAGACCTGTTGAGGTCGAAGACTTGGTAAGGGGGAGTCAGTGTACTCTAGTGGCTTGGGGAATCCAAGTACCACCCTACTAAGCATCATCTGTTACAGGAGACTCAAATTGAGCTCCTCATTGTAAAAAATCTGCTTAAAGACATAATAGAAAAGGACAACACTGAAAACTGGACCAGGAGACGTAGCCTAGGAGGATTGGGTGAACTCCTTTTCAAATTGTTGTGTTTTTGCATTTGCTTGCTATGTTTCTCTTACTGTTTTCCAATGCTTGTGTATTTCACAGCCTTATCGATCCATTGCTTAAAATAACATGGGCATATCCTAGTGTATGAGTCTGTAATACCTTACATTAATTAATTGAGATCATTCATAAATGATTCTCAGATCAAGTGGTATCAGAGCTATAGGTTGTTAAGGATAGACAAGCTTGTGCTAGATTTATCTATTGAATGCTAACTAGATCAAAGCTCAAATTAGGAGAAGGAGAGTTGGTCGAAACTAATCCTGAAATTGGAAGAGTCTATCCTCAGAAGAAAATGTCGGAGGAAGGTTTTGGGGGGCCAAACCCTCAATTTATGGATAGTTTCCTGGCCGTAAGGCCCATGGCAGAGGAAATGTATAAGGACTTTAGAAAACATAAAGATGAAGATTCATCATGCTCCAAACAAGATAAAGGAGAAGAAGAGTCTCTCCTCTATGACCACTCAAAAGGCAAAGGGAAAGAAGAAAGCTTTCTCACACCTCCTAATAGCCCTAAACATAAAAAGAAGACATATTTGATTAAACTAGATCTTAAATTTGATTTACCAATATATGATGGAGAGTTGAATGCAGAAAAGCTGGAAAATTGGATTAGACAAATTGATGTTTATTGCGGAGTGCAGAGTATTGATTCAAACAAGAGCAAGTTTCAGTTGGCCAGCCTACGCCTTGGAGGCATTGCCTTGGTTTGGTGGGAAGGAAGGACCCAAGTTGACATGAAGAGACATGGTAAGACTCTTTCTGTCTGGAGTGAATTTGTTTCTGCAATCAAAAAGTAGTTCTATCCACTGGCCTACATGTAGCAAGCCATGATGAGTTGGAAAACTCTTCGACAATTGAAAGGGAAAAGTGTACAAGGTTACACCCAAGAATTTAGGAAGAGAGCTTTAATTCTACGAATCTCATTAGAATCACCTGAGACTCTGTTGAAGTACATCGGTGGTCTACATAGCTACATGAGGCACACTATCCTCATGTTTAATCCCACTAGTATAGATGAGGTATCTGTTCAAGCTACGCATCTAGAAGCTAGAGGAAAGAATGGAAACCCAAAAGTTGGGGGATCATCCCAACCCACTGCAAGCAAGAATAAGGAGAAAAGAAAACAAAAATGGAAAGCAAGGAAGGCCAAAACTGCACAGAAAGGAAAGTCTTCATGCACTCATTGTAAGAAGGATGGGAATGATGATGAGCACTGTTGGATTCTACATCTGGAGCTGAGACCTAAGAAGTTCGAGGGCAAGAAGAAGAAGACTGTTGCGGCTATTCAAAAATATTTGGGGTCAGACTTAGGAGATGAAACAACCATTGCAGCCACAGGTATAAAAGGTAAGAATTCTGAAGCATCTACTAGTAATTCTACACAATCTACTATTCATGAAGAAAATGAGAGAAAAAGACATGAGCTTTTCCATATTTGAGTTATTTCCAAAAATCAAAAGATTGATACTTTGTTTGATAGTGGCTCACAAGTAAATTTAATTTCTGAAGCAATTGTAAAGAAGT
>APFE030976078.1:377891-400362 GCA_000404065.3 Pinus taeda
TGCGAAACCAGAGATTCTGGGTTCGATCCCCAGTATGGTCGCCAATTTTTTCATGCGGAAAGAGTTATTTTTGCGGACAAAACTAACCTCCCTAGGAGTCTAAGACTCTCTAGTGACAAACAAGACAATTAAGAGCAATCCTTCTCTAAACAAGCAAGACAATGTGTATTTTGATACCTTGTAATAAACAGATTACAACTGAACAAACTGCAAAAATGTTCTTTCAACATGTATGGGTTCATTTTGGATTACCCACTTCCATTATATTTGGTTGACACCCGATTTGTGGGAAAGTTTTGGTTAGGTCTATGGGAACTGATGGACACCAAACTGAAGAAAAGCACAACTTTCCATCCACAAACCGATGGCTAGATAGAAGTAGTCAACAAGACAGTGATCCAGTTACTCAGGGGATATTGCAGCAAGCATCCTAAGCTTTGGGATGAACATTTATGTTATGTGCAACATGCTTACAACCGAGAAAAACATTCTTCTACATAGAGATCTCCTCTTGAGACCTGTTTTGGTTTCACACCAAGGTCTCCCTTGGATTTTGTCTTTGGTAAGGACATAATAGTTGAGGGACACAACAATATGGACAAGGCAACTAGGTTCATTAAACAAATCCAAGAGATCCATCAGACAGTATAGGAACAGCTGGAAAAGAGCCAGCAAAATACAAGGCAAGGCATGACAAACATTGGATGGAGCATAGTTTCCAAGTTGGTGATCAAGTCTGGTTGTATATCAGCAAGGACATGATGCAAGGTGAAGGTAAAAATCTGAAACCAATAAGGTACAGAGCTTTCAAGATCCTTGAGAAAGTTGGTGACAATGATTTTTGCCTTGATTTTCTAGCTTATATTCACATCTACTCGGTTATCAATGCAGACAACTTAAGACTATTTGAACCTTCGTTAATTAAAGATACTGAAGAAGAGAGTCAATTGCCTTCTATTGATGACTTGCTACCTGAATATATTAATGAATTGCAGGAAGACACAGTTCTGGATAGAAAGGTGAGAACGAAGCGGAGGGGAGATGTTGAGTACCTCAGAATTGGGCTCAAGGGTTCAAAGCCAAGCAGTGGAAAATGGATAGAGATTGGACGGGTGAGAAAGTTGTATCCTCACTTAGTCGATGCTTGAAAACCAACTTTTGGTGGTCCAAAATATTTTTCAGTGGAAAGGCCGTGATCCGAATTGGATCCTTGAAAATTATCAGAGTTCTATGACTATTTCAAATTATGTCAGACTCCAAAACCTTCTAAAAAATGAGTTATCAGGAAGGACCTCTGGACAGTGGCAGTGGCAGCTAGCATGGAACAACAAGGACCCTCGGTCAAAGTGCACTGACTATTGGCCCATGGAGACCGCGCAGTGGCGCAAACTAGCAAATAGGGAGTCCAGAACAGAAAACAGAGGTCATTTATGATACGCAATTAGCGCTAATCACGTATTGCTGTGCAAAACCCCTCGAGAAGGAAAAGCCCTGAGCGCTCAGTCACAAGGGAAAAACTGGCAGAATATCGGAGGAATTTTGGGAGGTAAGTGGGTTTGGCAGAGGACCAAGCAATGCCATACATTGAATGACGCATGTCCAGTGGATGAGAGAGAAAACCACTCTCGTCGCAGGGTAACGGTCGAGCAACTCACCTGTGCGATAAAAGCGATGACCATAGGATCTGGAGGCCCTGGATCAATGACAGAGATTGCACCCGATATGAGACTAGATTTAATGGAAGAATAGGCTGAGGCATATGACATTTGGGGTCCGACATGACCAATGAGCTGGTGGATGAATCATTTCGTGGACTAATCGAAATAACGACCGTTCAAGGAAAAGCTGGCACCCAGTTCGTAAGGAGACAAGTGGCCACCTCTCTATGAAATGTTACACAGTGGCGATTACACAGAAGCAGGGAATTCCAACGGACAAAGGTAGGTGATCCAAAGAGCCGGAATAGGAAGCGAACAGTCATGGGACAGATTGGCTTCAAGCCATGAACAGATAAAGAGTAGAGGGGAGACAAAAGAGAGAGTGAAGCAAGAAGAAGAGAATAGAGAAGTTGAGCTGACCTACAGAGCTAAGGAATCATCGAGTAGAACCAAGAAGGCTTGAGAGGTTCAAGAAATCTATCTGAGGATATCTGTCGGGAACTAAGTACCAAATTGGATTCATCCCATTAAGACCAGTTCAGGTCAAAGACTTAGTAAGGGGGAGTCTGTGTACTCTAGTGGCTTGGGGAATCCAAGTACCACCCTACTAAGCATCATCTATTACAGGAGACTCAAATTGAGCTCCTCATTGCAAAAGTTCTGCTTAAAGACATAATAGAAAAAGCCACCACTGAAAGCTGGACCAGGAGACATAGCCTAGGAGGATTGGATGAACTCCTTATTAAATTGTTGTGTTTTTGCATTTGCTTGCTGTGTTTCTCTTACTATTTTCCAATGCTTGTGTATTTCACAACCTTATCAATCCGTTTCTTAAAATAACATGGGCATATCCGAGTGCATGAGTCTATAATACCTTACATTAATTAACTGAGATCATTCATAAGTAATTTTTAGATCAACTGCAGGGGTCCGCGCACTCAGTTGCAGAGCCTCTACCTACGCTACAACCTAAGACTTAGACTTCTTGCTCTAAATCTATGACTCTCTTACATGTTCGATTGCTCTAACTACTTAAAGCTTAGCTCTTTAGTATATCTCTTACAACCGACTTTACTTTACAAAACTAAGGGCGGACTACCCTTTGTGACACATAACACCTTCGTGCTTCGCAACCGCAAAATGTGGAGTCTTTACAATAATAGTACAAAAATTTGACTTAAACATGGGCTTTTAGCCCCAAAACTACCCTTGGGGGATCCCGCTCCCAACAGGCCCCCAATACAAACATCGTGACTCACCCTCGAGTCGCTCGATAGGTGCGGAGATCTTTGTGCGAAGCCTGTCCAGCTTGACCTTGATAATCGCAACTTCAGCTCTGCACTAAGCTGCTGCCTGCTTCGCATCTTCGACTGTCTTCTTAGTTACTTCCCCTGCACTATCAGCCTGAAGCTATTGTTGCGTCGCTTGCAGAGTCGCAAGCTTGCCTTCATTGTTTCCTGGGACTGTGTTGTACCTTAAGAAACCAATTTCCTGGCTGTGTAGAAATTGTGCTTAAGACATTAATTATTATAATGATTATCACTTGTTTGTGACATAATTGTATGTTGTGTTCTCAAATGAAGGACCTGGGAGACTTGGTTTTTAACCGTCAATACTTAGGTGACATGAAAATATTAGAATGCCATTTGATTGCTAAGTATAAATTATGAATGAAGAAAGCTTGAAGAAGTCAGAGACAATATGTTGTTTTACATAGAATCTACTATCTATGACACTTGGAGAAGTTAAAGATAATATGTTGTCTTACACAAAAACTACTATGTCTAACTTAGAATAATTGTAGAGGTAAGAACTTCGAGTATAAGAGCGCTCTTTTAAGGGATTTTAACTTCATTTACATAAGAAAATAAAGACCTACAACTTCATTTCTGTACTTAAAGGAATAAAACATATGATGACACATAACAGAGAAGTCACAAAATCATACCCAACAATGTTTGGAAAACTTCTGATTCTTTCATTAATCCACAGTTGTATCAAGAATGCAGTGGCCTAGTATCTAGGTTCTCCAAAGTTCGAACCTCTTCTCTGTAAATTTTCCTCTTTTTATACATTATGGGATAGTTGGTAATCACAAAAACTGTCAAAATACTTAACTATTATCCTAACTACCTAAAGTGAAAGTTATTACAGAATATTACATAGAGGATTAAAGACACCTCATAAATAAAATAACAAGAAGTCACATAATTTAGAAAAATGATGATGATTGTTCGCTTTCAGATTTGTTGCTTGGTTGCTGATGAGGTTTCTTTGTAGATGCTTTAATAATGGTTAAACTATTTTAATCATAATAAACTGTATTTGACAAAACCCCGTGTGTGCACTTAGGCCCACGTATGTATCGGGAGTGTTTTGATTGGCCAAAACACAAGGAAACCTGACCATTCACCTTTCTTTGGAATTTTAGTCATCCACCTCTAACTTTGGTTATTTTGCTTAAACAACGGAATTGACTAATTTACATGGAATATGACAAACCTTCAATTACCACAGAACTCAAAAGAATTAACATTCTGGTTCATAAACCTATCGGGTCTGTCTAAGCTGTACGCGACCACCGTCCAATTAACCCTTCAATGGATGGCCTGATCCTTTGGAACTCATGAAAATTTAAACCTATTTCAACTAAACATTATTGAGTCTACCTTTTCAACGCTCCTTTGACTCCCATGCAGACCCAATAGGAAATATAAACTGCCAGTTAATGATCTATCGGGTCCGATTTTAACGAAAAAACCCTATTAATTTTTCACCCGATATCAGTTGGATCCAGTCTCTTTCAGTGGACGACTGAGATTGGCCCGGACTTCAGTGAGTTAAACTGTATTTAATATGCCATCATGTCCGATTAGTTACCCACATTATTGTCATCGGATCTGTGGCCTATTGATCGGACAACCCAGATCTTCCCACAGGTTCACATTCAAAAGACATAAATCAAAGAAAATAATTTATTTCTTTTAAACTTTGCGGGGGCAAAGAATATATGGGAGCTTCATTGAGGTTGAACCCCCTACATGACCTTTAAACAATGGTTTGATTTTTCATTTTTTTTTCTTTCATTTTGTGATAAAACTGAAAATAAGACTTAAATAACAATGGAAGCTAAAACATCTAGCTCCACCTGGGGATAGTGCTTTCGCCATAGAAGCACTAAGAACCGCAAATCGGTGCCTTAGTTGGGCATGGAGTCTGAAATTATGAAAATCCTGAAATTTGAAAGACTAAAACCTGACATTCTTGAAGTCTGAAACCTCTGCAAACCGGTTTCCAACTGGGATAGTCACCCTTATTTATCAGCTAAAATTAAACCAAAGAACTGCAACTAAAAACAAAATACTCAACACATAAGCTTATTTATGTACAGGTTCCTACCTATGTGCATGACTGATCTCAATCAGGTGAAGTCAATCTTCCAATGGTACCAGGTTAGCATTTGAGTTCCTGATCTAGAACCATTCTGCCAGTGAATTTTGAAAATACAATTCATCCTAAACAGAAAATAAACTATGCATAAGGGTAGCTCACAACAAAAATTAGGAATATATCCAAAAAATGGTATGTGTAGAATGTTAATAAATTTCTCCATGTAATCTGCCATAGGATCTTCAAAAGCATAAGAAAAAATATGGTCCTGATTAGCTCTAAAAAATAAAGTCTCTATGTATGAAGGTTCTTGCTCGAGTAAATATTCTATTGGGATAATATGTTCAATAGAAAAATTAGCAACATCTTTAAGAAAATGATCTATGTCACTTTTATGTCTCCACTTTTCATCTCTGAGCTTTGATTGAAAATAATTTGTAATTATGACCTCAGGAAGAAAAAGAAATTTTTTCACATCACTATATGACATATGGCCAACTTCAAATAGATTATTTACCTCTGACCCATGGGCATCATTGTGTTCTTCAATGCAATGATAAAAAATCTCTTTATAATCTTTCTTTTTACATAATATAGCCTCTTTTTCTATGATAAATGGCTCAACATATTGTTGTCCAACATTTCCCACTTGCTGGTTTTCTTCTCTATGTCCAACACCCAATTGATGAACTTGAAGACCTTCATCCTGTGAAACACCTATTCTTTCTTTAGAAAAGGCTCCATCAAATAAGCACTTCCACACCCCTTCTGTTTGCAACTCTGTATTTACACAGGCTGAAGTAAGCTGCCTCTGGTATCTTCAACCAATTCTGCATTGTCATGCAACATGAAGCAAGATAAATCATCTTTTTCCTGGCTATATACAGGTGAATTACTTGCTTCATTATTTTTTATTGTTCTAATAAATCTTGTTTCTTTATACAACCTCCTTTCTTCCCCACCAAAAATTAGTATGATAGCACAAGAAAAATCTAGTTTCAAAACACCACCCAATTTAGCCCCCCATGACCTAGATAGTAACATTCCAAACCTAGTAGGGATATCTGCTACCACTACATCCATTGCCAAAATTTTGGTTGGAATCTGGGCTAGTGACACCACCACATCTTTAATGCCCCCCAGACACTTGACTTTATGTGAATCAAAAGAATACAAGTCTCTGTAATCTTTAGTAACTTGTAGGTTTAGCTGTTTCATCGCTGATAATGGCATAAGGTTATGTGAGGCTCCTGAATCAGACATACAATTGTGCAAGAGTAAATCATGAACCAATAAAGAAATGTAGAAAGGAGGTGTTGAAGAATATACCTCCACATGTGAACCAAAAACCACTACTGGTTTATCTTCTTGCAAATTCATAATGTCATTTATATTCACATTCTAAGATAGATTGATAAAATCTGTAATTTCTCTTTGATAAGCTGGTGTTTTAACCAACTCTGTGAGGGGTACCTGAATTATGGTATTTTCTAACTCTTTGGTGACACTAAACACATGGCTCTATTTAGTATTCCTTTCATTCTCATCTTCACTTTTCTTCATGATTGAAATCTCTTGTGGAATGGAAACAAATTTCTCTAAAGGAATTTTTTCACTTTTGTCTTCAGAAGACTCACCTTGAAGCATTTGAGTCTTGCTACTTGTATTCTACTGCTACTTTCCTTTATTCAATTGTTTTGCAGGATGTGGTTCTTGTTTTTGTGGAGTCACCTTTTGTAAGGGAGTTGGAACTCGCTGCTCACCTTCATCTTCTTTACTTCTCGATCTTTTCCTTGATCTCAAGTCATATTTCTTATGTGGTTATGCCTGCATAAAATCAGAAAACCGCTTCCAACATTCATCAATTTCATCATCATAGACAACATATGTTTCACTATATTCTTCTCCCTAAACACCTAGTTCATCTTCATCTATTGCATACAATGTGAAAATATGGTCATCATGATCCTTGGAATGCCCTAGTACTCCATCAGGACCTGCCTCTATATATAGTGGTGCTTGAATCTATCTTGATATTTTCTTTGCCTCTGTAAAATTTGCAGAGGTTGTCTTCTATATTGCAGATTAAAATTTCTATTTTGCTAACTTGTCTATGAGAATTCTTACTCTCTAATTCTAATTTAATCAATTTATTTGACAAATTTCCAATTACATTATTCATATCCTCTAATGTTTGATCTTGAGAGGGTTCTACTTTAGCCTTTCCCTTATCTAGGCTATGTATCTGGTGTTTTACCTGCTGCCACCAGATTTTCTTCTATCTCTAATGTTTCAGTTTTGATCTGATCAAGGGTTGGGGATATCCTCTCCCTCAATGTAAATCCAAAATCTAACTCAAAAGCCCCTGCAAAAGTTATTTTTGCACCAGCAGGAGGGGGCTTAATCTCCAGTGGAAGACTATTGTACAATTTATTAAGTCTTCTGATGAATTCAACAACACCTTCATCAGATTTATTCTTGATAGTATTAAACTCTATGAGTGAATACCCATGATCTCTTTTTTCTCCCCATCTGTGGGTGAACAAGAGCTCCATCTCTTCCCAAGAAGGAATAGAGTTATTAGGAAGCCCTTTAAACCATTTTCTTGCGTCTCCATCCAAGGATTGAACAAAAAATCTTAGAAAAACATCTAGATGTTCAACATTTAGGTTTTCTGCAAAATTACAAAATACTGATGCATGATTATCTGCTGTTTGTTTATCTTCCCCTGTGAAACGAGGAAGAATATTCAAATATTCTTGTGGCATTTGATTTAACTGTTGTGGAAATTGAATAGGTGCATACCTATTAATAAAAAATGCAGGTGCTACCATATTTTCTCCTGAATTTATTGAACCTTGATTACCAGTAGATGTGGAACTTGACTGAGGAGTAAATCGAGTGTGCAAAGGTGGTAATGTAGTTATAGGTTCAGGCTAAATAACTATAGCAGATACTGAAAAAGGAACAAACTTTAAAGACTGTTCCTGACAGTTGGGTTCTTGAAATGAATTGGATGTAAAAGGTGACTCTTTGTCAATAAAAGATGGATGTGAAAGATGTGATGAACTGCTTCTTGGTGCAGACAGTGTAGGACTTGGCGTAAGCGGAGTTTTATGCCTTCCAACCCTCTTGGAAACTAGCCTTTCAGGATATGAAAGGGCTTGAAATTTCTACTGTGAGGTATCTGACCTTGTATGGGGTCTCCTTGGAGCCAAAGTTATTTCTTTTATTCAAAACAGCCAAATATTTCCTCCTTACTGAACAACCAGAGGAAAATATTGAAAACCCAGGGAAACCTTTTCTTGTCTTCTCTCCCCGACAATGGTGCCAATTAATGTTGTACCTTAAGAAACAAATTTCCTGGCTGTGTAGAAATTGTGCTTAGACATTAATGATTATAATGATTGTCACTTGTTTGTCACTTAATTGTATGTTGTGTTCTCAAATGAAGGACCTGGGAGACTTGGTTTTTAACCCTCATTACTTAGGTGACATGAAAATATCATAATGCCATTTGATTGCTGAGTATAAATGATGAATGAAGAAAGCTTGAAGAAGTCAGAGACAATATGTTATTTTACATAGAATCTATGATATGTGACACTTGGAGAAGTTAAAGATAATATGTTGTCTTACACAGAAACTACTATCTGTAACTTAGAAGAATTGCAGAGGTAAGAACTTCAAGTATAGGAGCACTCTTTTAAGGGATTTTAACTTCATTTACATAAGCAAATAAAGTCCTACAGCTTCATTACCATACTTAAAGGAAGAAAACATATGATTGTACATATAGATAAGTAACAAAATCATACCCAAAAATGAGTGGAAAACTTCTTATTATTTCATTAATCAACGGTTGTATCAGGAATACAGTGGCCTAATATCCAAGTTCTCCAAAGTTCGAACCTCTTCTCTGTAAATTTTCCTCTTTTTATACATTATGAGACAGTTGGTAATCACCAAAACTGTCAAACTACTTAATTATTCTCCTAACTACCTAAAGTGAAAGCTATTACAAAATATTACATAGAGGATTAAAGACACCTCGTAAATAAAATAACAAGAAGTCACAGAATTTAGAAAAATGATGATGATTATTCACTTTTAGATTTGTTGCCTGGTTGCTGATCAAGTTTCTCTGTGGATGCTTTAAAAATGGCTAAACTATTTTAATCATAATAAACTATATTTGATAAAACCCCGTGCATGGACTTGGGCCCACGTATGTATCGGGAGTGTTTTGATTGGCCAAAACACAATGAAATCCGACCAATCACCTTTCTTTGGAGTTTTAGTCATCCACCTCTAACTTTGGTTATTTTTCTTAAACAGCGGAATTTACTAATATACACGGAATATGAAAAACCTTCGGTTACCACGGAACTCAAAAGAATTAACAGTCTATTTCATAAACCTGTTGGGTTCGTCTAAGCTATATGCGATCACCATCCAATCAACCCTTCAATGGATGGCTTGATCCTTCGGAACTCATAAAACTTTAAACCTATTTGAACTAAACCTTATTGAGTCTGCCTTTCCAACTCTCCTTTGACTCCCATATGGACCCGATATGAAATATAAATTGCTAGTTAATGATCTATCGTGTCTGATTTTAACGATAAAACCCGATTACTTTTTCACTCGATATCCGTCGAATCCCGTCTCTTTCGATGGACAGCTGAGATTGGCCCAGACTTCAGTGAATTAAACTGTATTTCATATGCCATCACATTTGATTAGTTACCCACCCAATTGTCTTCGAATCTGTGGCCTGTTGATCGGATAACCCATATCTTCTCACGTGTTCATGTTCAAAAGCCGTCAATCAAACAAAATAATTTATTTCTTTTAAACTTTGCAAGGGTAAAGAATATATAGGAGCTTTATTGAGGTTGAACCCCTTGCATGACCTTTAGACAATGGTTTGACTTTTCATTTTTTTGTTTTTATTTTTCTTTCATTTTGTGATAAAAATGAAAATAAGACTTAAATAACAATGGAAGTCACAACAGATTGCATAAGCTTCCTCCAGCGAGGGCTTTAGTCACGCCTTCAACACTGCTTCCTTGTGCAGCTCTGCGTCCACTTATTCCTTCAGTTGCTTGGCTTCCTGTAGCTTGGCTAACCTCTGTGTCAGCACGACGGATCGCCCTATGCCCTTAACTCCGTCATAGTGTTGTTGGAGTTCGTATGCTTCTGTTTCTAGCCTCTGGATGTTTGGGTCCTCTTGCAAGTCGGTCAGGACCTCAAACAATTGTTCGAAAAACTGTGTGCAGTTTGCTTCTGCACTCTCCACTACCGTAACTGCTTCTGTGATAGTGACCGCCCACTTTTCCTTTACATATGGCAGTGTTAAAGGCTAAGCCCTCAACTGGAGCTCTGTAATCTACAGGTTCAACTCCCACTGAACTTGCGCCATCTTCATCCGAGTGTCTCACACCCATGTGGCCAATTAGCAGATGTGGACCTCAACTGGCTCCTCCTCCGGAATGGCCAATTCTAGGACCATTCTACAGGCCTCCTTTACAACCTGTATGATATTTTTGTTCTGGCTGGTGGCCTCGGCCTCGATGACAATGGCAACATTCCTTTGCAGGGCCATCTACTAGTTTATTTTTTGTTCGCTGATCACCTGGAGGGTGAGGTGCTCATGTGCCCTCAGCTCTATAATGACTCCATCCTGTAAGAGGTGGAGCACTTCGCGTGGGAGCACTGCCAGGTTCAATCCCACTCCCTTGAAGGCACTAATAGTGGGATTGTCAGCGTCATTTTCTATTGTCAGTGCTCCATCTGGTAGCACTAGCACACTGGAAGCCTTCGTGCGCAGCATATTAGTAGCCTTTGATGTGCCGATAGCCAAGCTGGTGGACAATGTACCAACTTGCAATGCACGGGTTTGCAACTCCTGCAGCCCGGTCTAGAATGGCTCCTAGGAGGACCTGCTGCTACTTCTCAAATTGTTGGAGGGCTTCCATGGTGACATCTCTAACTATGTCACCAATGTCATATAAGTCACCCTCTGTCAATGTGATGGGGTCTAGCGAGGTCATGGTTGCCTTGGATTTCTTTATGGACCCTCCCTTTTCCAGCTCTCTCAGGTGCTTAATGCAGCCAGACACCTTCTGAGGGTTCGCGTCATGCTGCTTTGTGTCCTCTTTTTTGGTTTCGGGTGAAGGCGACCGCGTGCCTTTGTCAAAGCCTTGCTCTGCACCACTTGTCTATTTTCCTGCCTCCTTTATTTCCTGTTTTACCTGGGCCTTCTCAGTGGCCTCCTTCTTCCTCTTTTGGACCAGCTGTGCCATCTTTAGCTTGGCCTCTTCTTCTTTTGTGCGACGGACTTGCTTCCACCCACCACCAAGTCTATCGAGGTGTGCCACTCTGTCGACCATTTAACCAACACCGCATCGATGTCATCATCTGTGGCTAGGTACAACAAATCATACCACTTTTGTGCAGGGTCTGTCTGTGCCTTGATCGAAATCTGATGGAAATTAGCCTTAAACTCGACATAGCTCTATAGATTAGCATATACTATGGGCGAAATTCACGGCTTGCAATTGATTTCCATCCTGATTTTCATTTCCATCAAGATCCAGAAGCTCTTGTTGTCTCGAATGCACTCTGCATCCTTGGTCGCCCACAACGAAGTGTACTTCGTTGCTTTAGGAAGGTCTAGTGCGACCAAGGGGAATTGGCTCTCCGCTGGTAGCTCCCATGCTACAAGCAAAATCGATACCAAGAGCCACGTGTAGTGGAACGTCTTGCTTTTCTCTTGCGCTTCGTGAAAGTTCGCCAGGAACTCTTTGTGAAGGTAGTTTGACTAGTTAAACTAGACTCCTTTCGTGCACTACTGCGCGAGCACGACGACAAGCACTGGTACCTCATCAGTGCGACACTTCTGCATCACCTTCCCTGCAAGGATTTGCGTCGCCACCTTCACAACAGGGTTATAGATGCTAAAGATAGCATACCCGCACGACTTCTTTACTAGTTTGAACTTCTCTTTCATTGATTTTATGAGCGCCAGCTCGCCACCCTTGCCGCCAAAGATAATAGCTGGGTTTTTTCCTATATAAAATAGGCATGTTATGAGGTGAATCAACATATCAGTGATGGGTATCAGCTCCTCCAACCACAGACACCCATCATGTACCAAGAAAAACAACTTCTTGATAACCAAAATTGTCACAGGGGTGTGGTGATAGTGCAGCACCCAGAGTAGGTTGAGTAATCCTGTATTTTCTACTCCTTTGAGCCACTTCCACGTCTCTAGTGAGGTCATCCCCATATTCGTGTCTATGATGTGGCACATCAACTGTTCAGTCGTTAGGTGTGGGAACTTCTCATGGTCCGCCAAGTCCTGGTCTTCGAGCTTCAAAATCGGCACACGTGCCAAACACAGATCGTCAAAAGTGATTTAATTTGGTAGTAAAGGGGTTTTCAAGGGAGACTTACTTTCATCGATGTCCTTTGGGACCTTTGATTTAGGCTTGCATAGAGGGACATACTCTGACAACCATGTAATAGGGTCCGCACCCTATGCTTCAACCTCTTCTATGTCCATTGCCACATCCTCATCGTCCATGGGGATGTCTTCAATATCCTCCTCTTCTACTTCTAGGTTTATAGTCTTGCCTTCCCCCTAGGCAGTGGGCTTTGGTGAGTTTCATCTTGGCGACGCGTGCACTGGTATGGTAGGCTGCTTGTCCTTCTTGTCTTTAATGGTCTCCTTGGTTGGGGTTGGCTTCGGTCTCAACATTCTCAGGGATTTAGGGACCTCCGCCAAAACTTCGACTACTTCTTTGGTAGATACTTCGATCTCTCTCTCCATTCCCTATGCTAGCTCCTCTACTACTTGTTGTGTATTGATAACTTCTGGGGGCATGGACATGATCTTCCACAAGAATTCCCGTGTGTCTGCCGACAAAGTCGCAAATGCCCCAAAACCTATCAGAAGCTCATATTTCTCATGATTCATAGGCGCTTGAGAGCTCAATCGCTAAATACTCAAAATGTTAAGTGTTTTTCGTTGGGTAGCCACTTGTAATTTATAGGGCAATTTGAATTCAAATCCGACCGTTCCCCTTGAAATCGGTTCATTAATGCCGAATGGGTGGCAAATTTTCAAGGATCTAGGCCATGAATTTCATCTTAAATGCCACCCGCCTGCTCCATTTAGCCTCACTTCTCCCGTCTTTTCATGAACAGTGACTTTAACGGTCACTTTCCAGCTGACCTGCACGATTTCTCCCTGGGTAGCGCAGCTCCCTCCGTGTTGCCCCAGACCCAGTGACACGTCCTTGCTTCACACCATCTTCCCACCGCGCAGCTCTCCAACCCGAGAAGTGTTGTTTATAGTCCTACACCTCCTTTTAGCTTCCTGGATTTCTAGGACTATGCCACTTTCATTTAGTAACATGGCCGAGCTAATGATGTTTGGTCTTTGTTTTGTGTTGCATGATGAACTATGAAAGTGATGTCGTGTTTCCATCACTTGTCAAAATAAATAGTGTCTGGCTTTATCTTTGTAAATCATGTGTTGCAGTGATGATGAGTTTTCCATCACTTGTTGAAGCAACAATGATATGTTGGCCTTGTTTTCGTAGCTGGGGTATTGTGCCCATCTTGTTGTAAACTTGACCACTGAGTATGTGTTATAAAAACGTGACAAGTGTGGGACGCTTGGGTTGCTAGTTGGTTAGTTATGTAATTTGCAAAAAAATGTACTACAAGTTGTAGAGGTTGCAGGTGTCGACTCATCGCTTAAGGCTCTGAAGAACAAAGGTGAAGGAGATGAAAGCGAGACCTTTCAGGTTGCTTGTGATGCAAACAAGTTACAGAAAAGTTGTAAATTATTTTTCATGCTTTTGGAGGACCATAAGCTCCTCAATGGGGAGGATTGATTCAGGTGGCTCTAGAGACACACACAGGACAGAGGACTTAGGAAAGCTCAAAAATAAAAATGTTTGGATTATGCTCAAACCAAGACCAGAGTGTAGATCTCATCGTCCTGATTGCGGTGGTGCAAACGGTTTGTCAATCCGAGTCTGGATGAGGAAGTTAGAAGTAGTCAAAGTTGAGTTGACTTTTTGCTCACTGGGCAGGGTTAAGGGGGCCACAATTTGGACAGAACCCGACCAACTCTAGCTAGATTCCAGATGAAATTGTAGCCTAGTTAAAAAGACTCCTATGGCTTAAAAACATAATTTCAAAAAAATGCATATTGTTGTTATTAAAACAACAACAACAACAAAAAATATAAAAAAAGGGGGTGGGGGCCACCAACGCTGCCACCCCCCCAACTCTCATAATCGTAGTCATTATAAATTGGTGGAGGGGTGGGCCATGACCCCTGGACCCTTCCCACGAAACCCCAACCGCATGTATATTAAGTAATGGGGGTGGGCCGGCCCTTGGGGCACAGACCCAACCACCCAAATACCACGGCCACCAAACAATAAATCTTGTAGTCGTTAGATGGAGGAGGGTCGGCCTTGGGGCACGGACCATCCACCTCATCATACCATAAGCAACTACAAAACAACGGAGGGAGGCACGGGGGCGGGCAATCCAAGGCGGGCCCAACCACCCGAATTTTGTTTAAAAACAAAATTTTTTGTGTAAAAAAAGGAGGCAAGGTTTGACCACCCGACCTCCTCCCTACTAAACTGGATCGTAACCAACTCAATTAACTTCCTTATTGAGAAATCAGCCCGCAAAATTATATTTAAATGCAGCTTGTCAGTGCGCTCAGAAGGAAAATAGGGCACGCAATTCGAGGTAGAATTTTGCAGGAGGGCCGAATTTTCACTTTGTCAGATTTTGACAAATTTTATATGGTTTCAGCACTTCTCGATGCCACGAACATAATGGCGTTGTTTGTTTCTCTATCAGAGTTGTGCATTTTTCAGCCATTTTTCAGTGTGCAGGTGGAACCATGACTGCTACAAAAACAGAGAGTGGAACCATGATCCTTGAAATTTTCTCAAGGAGGTAATTTTTCTCCATGTCGGAATATAGTCAAGTTTATAGTCGTTTTTCATGGTTTTCCGCAGGGATCGCAATGGAGAGGTCAAATTCGTTCACCCATGGGGTAAAATATTTGAGGAATCAAGGGGGAATCTAAAAGATTCCTTGAGCCCCAGATTCTCAATTTCTCAGAATTCAGAAATTCGATAGTCGATTTTGACTATTCAACGCCCCAAATCTGATGGTGTATTCATATTTCTCATTTTCTCATTTCATTTTCTAGCCATCTTTCTAAGTAGAGTGCAGGTGTCAACATCCATGTGCAAGCAGTTATTTTCATGCGATTGATGTCGTGAGATCAATGGTCCGAATAGCTTCAGCAGTTTGACATCCGCTTCTTTAAATGGCCCCTAGTTGTGAGGTATACGCAATGTGTTCATGTACTTCTTTTGCTATGCATTATGCTACACAGATCCCTATTTGATGTTGATGAGGGATCTTGTTGATTACTTGTTTTCATGATTCCTCCTTGATGTGACGCGAAATCGTCTATGTGATGTACTTGTTGTCATGATTTGTCATGTTATGTTTTGAGATCCCTTTGTTGTATGTTGATGGGATACTCAAGTTGTCGTCATGTATGTTTGCATTGAGATCCCTTTTATGCCATGTTGGCGGGATGCTCATCATGCATGAGTTTGTGTCATACTGATAGGAGTCTTTTGACTGAGAGTTCCTGTAATGGAACATCTCTTAGATCCACTCCTGCATGAGGTAATTTTCCTTGTATGATAGCGACATCACCTCTTATGTACATCATCACTATTGATCGTACTTAATGCAGTAGCCTACACCATCTTGACACCGGGGCTCGAAGACGTAGTCCTTCCTTGACGAACTCCGTTATCAATGACTTATGTTTTCATGCGTTGATGATTGACATGTTCTTCTTCTTTATAGCATGCAGAGGTATTCACTTATGTTCATTTAAAAATGTAATTTAACACATCACGAAAGTAAAAGATCTTGGAAGGGTCCTTTGTCACACCCAGACCTGGATCAGTCGACCACATGCAAACATGGACAATGAGATACAAGGGAGCTCCATTACACTTGCCCAAGATGATGAAGCCCAGGGCAGTCGAGTTGAAGGCACACATCCAGAGTTAGATCCAGAACTATGAAGAACTCCCATAGCTCATCACTAGTTTGCAGGGTTCCCATGCACGGGTGTTTAGAAGCATGGATGTTGTTGTGCACACACATGTGATCCCATCTGTTGGGACACTCACCGAGGCAAAGACAAAGGGACAAGTGCGACTGGCGCTAGAATCGTACTTTGACAAGTTAATGTGCATAGTCGCCAATACAGAATTGGCAACCAGTGTAGACACTGTGCATCAGTATGTCATTGGTCTGGCCACACTCAAGACAATGATGCACATGTTATCAGATGAGTTGGACAAAAGAGCCAAAGCAGTGTACCCAAATGCAACAGAGGCAAGAGTTCATTTCTAGAAATATGTCACCACAAAGTACATGGACACCATCGCGGACTACCAAGCTTGGCATCAGTTCGCCACTGTCAACCATCATGAGGATGTCGAAGAGTTGGTCTTGCCACAATTGTCCGAGTCATAGTGATGTCTTGCATGGCTTGCTGAAGCCTATTTTGTCTCACATGGGTACATGTAGAGATTGTATGTAACATCTTGTCAAGTGGAAGTTCAAGTGTCAGTAGTCAAATGTAACAATCATAGAGTAGTTGAAGAGTCATGAGGGTAGATGAACGGTCACAAAGGGGAATGTCAAGGGTCACCCCTCCATTTTCTATATATAGTACCTCATAACTCATTGTTAGGGCTTTTAGTCAGCCAAGCTTCCGATAGGAGTATCGTAGAAAAATCTTGGAGTATTGTAACAAAACTTAGCTTCTCCACAGTACAGAGCTAGTACATCTCTTTGGAGGAGCAGGCAGTAGTGACTATAACATTCCGCTACTGGGACTAGTGGTTGGTCATGGTTGTACTGTATGATTGGAACTTTCACTTTTAATATAACAGAGCCAGCACGTTTCATGCATAGGTTGTTATTGTATTTTATCTATCTTGGTTACTCTAATGATATATGTATATGTTTATAAAACATGCATGTATGGACTCTTTCTGTATAAGTATATATGAATCTCACTGAGATATGTTGTTGGTTTAACCATCACTTTGAATTGTTAGCTTACTTTCTTTCCAGTTTGTGATGCATCTTGATCGTGTGTTCCCTTCCAAGCCGCATGCTTTCAGAGGTTTCCAAGGGGTGCACTCACCCCACTTTTCCGTGTTAAAATCATTCATGCAACTTCCTTGGCTTGTTGCACATGTCACACCCTTGCTACCAACAAGGACATCCTGCTTGCCTTTGTGTGCAACCGCGGTCAAGGAAATACCGTACGACCCACTGCTAGGAATCCTACACCAAATGGTTTGAGTTCTAGTTGGGACTTCTTACCGGGGAGATTCCTTAACATGTTGGTTGGTCCAGCACCATCAACAGGTTTTATAGGTTAAAAAGAAAGGTTGATGTATTTAATTCTTTTAAACAATTTAAAGTTATGATGGAAAAGAAAACTAGAAATACAATTAAATATTTGAACTGACAAGGGCAATGAATTTACTTCCTTAGAATTTTGAGTAGTATTACAAGAATGAAGAGGTTGTTAGACACAAAAATGTTGTCTATACACCTCAACAAAATGGCATTGTTGAACGTGTGAACAAGACTCTTATGAAAAGAGCTAGAAGCATGATCATCAATGCTAATTTGCAGAAAGAGTTGTGGCAAGAAACGTTATCTACTATTTGTTATTTAGTAAACAAATCACCTTCAATTGTTATTAATTGTAAAATTCCTGAAGAATTTTGGTTAATTCAATCTTGTGATTATCCATACTTAGAATTTTTTGTTGTAATTCCTATTCTCTTATTCCAAATACTCAAAATTCTAAGTTAGACCCAAAGGAAAAATGTTATGTCTTTATTGGGTATGGTGATGTTGTGAAAAGATACAGGTTGTGGGATACTTCTACGCATAAAATAATCATAAGTGGAGACATGACATTTGATGATTCTTCTTTTCTAAAAGCAGATTTTGAAAAAGTTGAACATACATGTATGATGGAATCAACAAATCCAGTTGGAGACTCAACCTTTAACGGAAAGTTGAAAGGAAGAGGAAGCTTCTAAAGAAAAAGGTGAATAATATATAAAGGAAAGTGTAGAAGCTCAACAACAAGACACTCTTGAGAGGTCTACAAGGGAAAGAAGAGCACCCAAGAGGTATGAAGATTCTACATTTGTTGCTTTGATTACTGAGAATTGGGAACCTTCTTGTTATCAAGAAGTAATGGATGATGTGGATAGCAAAAAATGGAAGAAGGCTATAGACGAGGAAATGGGTTCCTTGGCCAAGAATAAAACCTGGGATCTTGTAGAATTTCCTAAAGGGAGAAGTGTTGTTGGATGTAAATGACTCTTCAAATTAAAGAGAAACGTCGATGAAAATATAGAAATATATAAGGTGAGGCTGATAGAAAAAGGGTAATCTAAGATAGAAGGTATTGACTTTCATTATATTTTTTTCGTTGGTTGTAAAACTTGTTTCTATTCATACAGTGTTAGCACTAACTTCAATTATTGACCCTAAGTAAGAACAATTAGTAGTTAAAACAACTTTTCTTCATGGAGATTTGGATGAAGAGATTTATATGCAACATCTAAAAGGTTTTGTTGAAGGTCGCAACTTGGGATTAGTTTGCAAGCTCGGGAAATCATTGTATGGTTTGAGACAGACACTTACGCAATAGCACAAGAAGTTTGACTCCTTAAGTGAATGTATTTTGTGTCAGTGAGAGTGTTATCCATTTGGCTAATAATTTGGCTTATCACAATGATACTAAACATGTTGATATAAAATACCATTTTGTAAGACATGTAATTAATGGCGGCGAAGTAGTTCTCAAAAATGTCCACACATAGGAGAATTGTGCAGACATGTTCATGGAACCAGTTTTGGTAGAGAAGTTGCGGTGATGTTTGGCTTCTCTTGGCTTGTAGAAAAGATGATGAATGGGTATGGGCAAGGGATTAGGGAAAATTGTTGTCAAAGTGGAGATTGTTAATAATGACAACAATTAAAAGATTTTGCAAATGTAAATTACTTCAATAAGACTTGTTTTACCATTCAAGCAGTGGCATAACGATAAACAATTTTTTGTAACGGTGTCTTTCTATTAAAATGTTGTTGCCCGAGAGGCTTATGTATTGTTGGAGAGTCATTGTTGACCTTGAGTGATAAAGTATTCCAATCCCTTGCCCTATGGAAGTTTCCTTGACACATTGTCAGGGTTTTACCATGTAAAATTTATGTCTATTTGTGTGAATTTAGTTTTTTGCTCTTATGTGCATTTCTCTTCTTATTTAATTGTTTACAGGCTCAAAATACCAACAACAGAACCCCAACTCTATTGTGTGTGACATTCTTGTGATCTATTTTATGTGTTTAAATATGATTTTCTCCTCCATACTTCAAAAGTCATAGCTAGCCATTGAAAATCCCTCAGTTCCACAAACATTTTTGTAGTTGATACTTTTCATGTAGTACTCTTTGAACTTGCTCATTGGGGTTTTACACATTCAACCATCTAACATCTTGAAATTCTTACATATATTTCTTTAATTAAAAGACCTTTTATTAAAAGCCATAGTCTAATGAGTAGACAATTTCTCTTGAAAAACAATGGAAAAATTCATAGAACAGAGATTTTTGGAAATTTGGGTTAGAGATGTCAAGCTTCAGCATTTTAAGTGCCCTAGAGGTTCTTGATGGTGCTGAATTCATTTCCACCATCAAAAAATTGATTCAAAGACTCTTAGATTTCTTAAAAAAAAATCACGGGATTCCAATGAGAATTTCGCTGTCCAAGCGAAATTGCGGCCTCTGCATACCAACACCGAAAGAAAAAAGAGATTGATAATACCAACCAAGGGAATTGGCACTAGCAATTTTTTTCGGCTTGTAGAAATTGTTATAAGCATGGGTAACTTTTCGGTTTCACTGCTAGATTTTTATTTGTTTGTTTTTACATTGAAATAAATGTATCCAATTATGTTTCTTATGTTTTTTATTACAACTAGTGTGAAAGATTTATTGTCCATTTACCATAATAGACTTACTCATTAATATATGATGGAGTCATTTTAACTTAGTGGTAGAGTAATGCCATGGTAATGCATACCGGCTCAAGTATGATAAAGGGCTAATGTTTAACCTGCCCCACTGGTATTGAAATTTAATAGAGATTTGGAAAGTGGACCTTTCCTATCCAAAATTAATATCTTATTGAGTGGATCGAACCCCATGAAAACCGTGAACCTGACCATTGGGTTATGAATATATCAGCTACTCTCCTATCCTGAACTTGACCCATTACGTTATTAATATATCAGCTACTCTTGCATTGAAATTTGATGGAGATTTGGAAAGTGGATCTATCTGATCCAACTCCACTATATTTGGTTTAAAAAAAATTGGACCTATGGTCTGGCTATAACTGAGATTTCCAAAAATTTTGTTATTATATGTTTAGTAAGGTTGTAGCCAAGATTTCCAAAAATTCTGCTTAATAATTTAATAGAGATTTGGAAAATGGATCTATCTGATCGAACTCCATAGTTGGTCCAAATTTTTTGGACCTATGATCCGGCTATAACTGAGATTTCGAAAAATTCTGCTATTATATGTTTAGTAAGGTTGTAGCCGGGATTTCCAAAAATTCTGCCTGGTGTTGTTCGAGGCAAAATTGTGCCCAGTTAGAGTATGCCTTTTCTTGAGTGCATACCACAGGCTTGAAAAATCCAACTAAGAGCCGTGAGCAACCTACCAAAGAAACTGAATAACATACCCAATTTATATCAGGGCCAGGGGCTTATCGAAATAAGATTTTTTTGTTACAGTAACATGGCCTGTCGTTTTTCTATAATGCCATACACGTCCGTAGCGGACCAATTAAAAATTTCAACGAATACAGTGGTAATCAACAACAGTTAAGATGTTGGCACTTCTTTGGGCATCGTTGGCCGTGAAAACTGTGTAAAGGAGAACGAAGGTGCCCACTATTTCGGTCCCCAAGCCATTTCCCTTTGTGTAGCCATTCGCGGCAGTGTTAACGCATCTGCCATTAGCTTCGCACTGACTCTGATTGAAGCTCTTCACAACTCCAACCCACAGATGGCTCCCAAACACTGGCGTATCATGTAAAACACCGCCCAAGGCAGCGACAGCTTTCTTGCCATCAAAAGCCCAAAAGTTACAGCTGGGTTGATATGCCCACTTACCAACACAAACCTATTAAAGAGAATTAGATAAATAAAGGGGCAAACCCACTCCCTCCTCCGTGGAAATTCTCGTCCGATTTGCTAAACCCTTGGGGCAGCCCTGGGCCTTGAATGTGAACAGGTAGACAAATGTTCAGAAAAGAATGATTACCTGAGATCCCTGTTGTGCAGTGGACGAGATAGAACATCACTCCACCAAATGCAATAACAAGATACAAGCAATTTGGCATGAATTCTGCAATACCCTGACAGTGAGGATCGTTATGTAAAGAAACAAGAAAGTCGCTATGAATTCTGCAATACCCATGACAGTGAGGATCGTTAGGTAAAGAAACAAGAAAGTCGCCTTGAATTCTGCAATACCCTGACAGTGAGGATCGTTATGTAAAGAAACAAGAAAATCACCATGAATTTTGTAAGACCTTTTATAGGCCAACCTGAACATATTACAACAATCAAGAAGACAAAAAAACGTTGCAGCAAATGGCATCGTCATTACACGGCCGCATAATAGCTTTCCATTAAAGCGAAGTTAATCCAAGCAAGCAAATCAGGAAAATGGTATGGGACATTACATCCAGACAGGAGATAATGTACCAACATCGCTTAACCTAGGTAGTGAGCGACCCTACAGATCCGGGCGCCCAGGAGGTCTGTAAATAGCCAGACCTTTCCACTCCACTCTACTTCGCGCCTCCTCTCCGGCCATTCCACTTGCTTTAGAAGCTGCCAAAGAAGTCCGTCCCGAGGTCGAATCCCATGGGAACCAAGAAAGGTCTAACACACCCGTGCCTTCATTCTAACACCACCCGGACGCATGATATTTATTTAATTTAAAAACAAAGAAAACAAGATTTAAAAGTCAAAATGGCTATTAAAAATATACTGTGTGATTAAATTTCTATGATTCACTTCCTAATAAATAACAAGAAATCTATGATTCACTTCCTAATAAATAACAAGAAATATATGATTCACTTCCCAATAAATAACGAGAAATTATTTGTGGTTTAGTTTAAATATAATTCAATTAAACTAAAAAATAATAAAAATAATAATTAA